>JAFEMH010007322.1:0-94390 GCA_022495995.1 Adenophora triphylla var. japonica
GTTCTCGCAGCTTCTTTCTCGCTGCGGGAAAGGGATAGGAAAGGTTTAGACTCGGGGTAGGTGTTTAGCTCAAGGCTCAAGCAATATGCAAATTAGAATCTTCAAGTTTACTTAAAACAAGTTGTCTTTTATTAATATCTATTTGGTGGAAAAGGGATTCAGCCTTATTTTTTTTCTTATAACTACTCTAGATCCTGGATCATTGGGTTCCGTCACTACGTCTATAAGCCCCTCGTATTCCACCTGTATTTCGACCTCCCGGGGTGGACCCTGAAGCGAGGGTCCTATAGTGGCACGCGGATCCCACCAACCGAGAGTAAAGAAACGCTCCTATCCGGGTCTAGCGGGTCATAGGACCTTTCAACGCACGAGCGATGCATTATAGTCAAGGCAATGTAATACCGGGAAAGTCTCGTCTCTCTCGCCTTGACGGATCTTTGGCAGAGTTTCGCTTGAGCGAATGACGGTTCTCGACTTTCGTAATGTCCGAGAGAATAATAGGCATGGGTCGGGCAAGTAAAAAGCCGGATGACACAAAGGTCACATTGAACTTCGTTGCATACGCATCTTGGAGTCGGAATCGAAGTCAATGCCGGTCAAGATCTTGCCAATTTTTCCTTGTCGGAATTTTGGCAGAGCTTCGCTGAGCGAAAGATCTTTTGATTTTTGGCAAAGACTCGGTCTTAACTCTTACGCGTTCCGTGCGGGTCAAGGTCAATAGTCAATGTCTGAGTCAAGATCCCACCGATTTTTCCTTGTCGGAATTTCGCAGAATTTCGCTTGAGCGAAAATCTTGGCTTCCGTTATGAGCTAAGGCTTGACCTTTACGTGGGTATGCAACCGGGCTATATGACACGGACTAGACCAAAACCAACCAAAAGTCACGGTTTTTGAAACGTGTGACACTGATCGGTGGCATCGGGTCGACACCGTCGCCATGGGAGGTTGGGATGATTCCGTGCGCGCCTGTGAGCATCGTAAGGCTGTCCGTGGATCGCACTGAACCACCCTCGGGTTTGAAGGACGTGCGTGCAAAAGTGTACGTGATATATCGTGTGCGCGTAGTGTGCGGTCTCCTAAAATGTTCCTTTTTGAGTTAAAACAGAGATTTTCGTAAATGTGTTTTAAAGGAATGATTTTCGGGACGGGGAGAATGCAACACATAAGCACGTAAATTTTCGGGAGCCCCGCCGCCATGGAGCCGAGTAGCCCCAAGCCGCTAGGACTGCCCGCATTAACCATGATTTTTCCCGGTGGAATTGCACCGAGGTCGCCGGTCGTAATCCCATGAGGATTGAGCCGTACGACTGCATGGATCAATTTTCCAGGTTCCACTCCTTTTGCTATTTTTCGGGTTGTTTCCTGTTCAAAGTATGCACAAATCCCAAGATGCAAATGATGCAATGCATGGTAAAGAAAGCAAGCATGATTAATGAAATCGGCGATGGGAGTCTAACCCGCTCAAAGGGAAAAGCTTTCTTTGATTTTTTTTTCAAAAATTTTTTTTTCGAAAAAGGATACTGGTACGTGGATTGTTAAACCACCGGTTATCCCAACTCCCCCGTCAGGGCATGTACAGGAAGGGTAAGTGGTTGCCACCTATATACCGAGTATCGATTTTTGTTTTGAAAATAAAAGCTTTTCTCCTTTGGGATGTCCCCAGCGGAGTCGCCAAACTGTGAATGTGGTGCCCAAATTTTGTGTTGGATTCACGCGAGTTTGAAGACATCCGAGTTATTTGAAAAACGGAGTCGCCACGCCATTTTGATTACCTCAAAACTTTGAAAAAAAGGTTTTATGGGTTCGGAGGTTAAGTTACCCCTTGGGAAGAACGTTTGGCGTTCACCCAAGGTGCCTTGCCGGAGCAAGTCTCCCAAGATTTCAGTAATCGTGCTTGCTTGCGTGCTTTCTTGTGTGCATGTGTTTGAGAAAAAAGGGGGAATGTCCCAAGTTGTCTTCCGGACGTACAAACCATTTTTTGGTTGTCGCTCGGGATTTCTTGGAATTTTATGTATTTGGGATTATGATCCCGTCCTCATCTTATGACTTGTGATCATCGCATTTTAACCTCGGGACCCTCGGGACTTGCGTGATCGAGAGAATGACTCTCTTTTGGTCAAAGATGAGGTTCTTTAGAAAAGGAGGATCCTTAGCCCATCAATCCTACGCTTTAAGACGGTCGAGCTCGTAGAGAGGCTTCATGCTCTTTCTTAAGCGATAATCGGAGATATAGGGTTCAAGGTGTCCCTTTCTAAAGAAATATGGAACCTTTAATGGAAGGAACGATGTAAAGATAGGATCTTTAACACCGGCCCATTCCTAGGTTGGGGGATAGGGGAAATGCATGATGAAAAATGCCTCTTTAATGAAAAGATGACATTTTTGGGTTGCAAATGATGCACTTAGTTTAAAGAAATAATCTTTATTGCAAATGATGCATAAAGATTTGATTTTTATGCAAATGATGCATTGGAAAAGGTTTTTGAATGCAAAGGATGCATTTTTATTGAAAAGATTGGATTTTTATGTGTAAATGATGCATAAAAATGACATTTTTTTATTTGAGAATGGGGGTTTTAGGTGCAAAGGATGCACCTTTATGAAAAAGACTACATTTTTATGACAAATGAGGTCTTAATGCATGCAAAAGGGAAAGGGGGTGATAAAGATGTGATCTTTATGAATAAATGCCAAGTCCCAAGCAAGATATATGAATGCAATGAGCAAGTATATCAATTAAAAGCAAGGTTAGGGCGTGCGAGGTTACCAATTGCTTCCTTTGCTTCTTTGGTCGAAGCTAGGAGGAGAGGTTGGTCTTGGGTCTTCAAGGAGGAGGGAGGGAGCTTCTTGGCCTTCTTCTTCACCTTCTTGAGCCTTCACCAATATTCTTCACGTCTTGGGGGTGACTGATTATGAGTGTATTGCTATGGATTGTGTGTTCATTCTTGTTGAAATGGGTAGAGGAGGGCTCTATTTATAGGCAGTCTGGATAAGGCTAATGAAGCCGTGCGGCTAGGGACAGAGAGCTAATGCAGTCGTGCGGCATTATCCATTGTGACTCAGCATTTCTAGAATCATGCAAGGTGGCAATTTCTAGAACCCTCTTCCTAATTAAGAAAAACGTGTTTTCTTAATTAGGAAGGCTCCCTTCAGCCCTTAATTTGATTTGGACTGTTCCAGAACATTTCCGGAACACTAGGAAGGTCCGGGGAATTATCGGGAAACTTACCGAAATTGCCGGGAAATTTAACCGGAAGGCATGAGCCAGATTTGGGTACTTACACCCCCGAACCCATTTTCTCAAATAAAAGGTTTTCAATGTTTCCTCTTAAAACGGCGTGGCGACTCCTTTTCTTTTTTCGGCGAGCGTTCATTCAGGGACTTCACTCAAATCAAGTGGGAAGGAACCGCATACAAAGGCTACAATGACCCAAAGGCCAAGAAGTACAACCTCGAGCCATATCGAAAGACACTTAATGGCTACTTCATCCGGGAAGGGGAAAGTATTCCCTACTTTATCTTTTCAGAACCATGGACTGATGATAAAGGAAAGTGCCAACCGAGCTTTGAAATCTTCAGCGACTGCGATGCTTCTCCAGATGAAACAGAACCTGTCTCACTAATCCCTAATGATTTGTGGGGCACGAAGGCAGAAATGACAAGCGAATGGGACTTTGTGTTGGGAGAAGACATGCTGCGACAGTTTCAAGACCTGTACCGGTTAGAAGACAGCCAGATCCATGTAATCTCCAAGGGGGACGCTCCAACTATTGATTACACAAGACTAATACAGAAATGTGTTGAGCCAATTCTAAACTGGCACGTCACCGGAGGACCAGTTGTTGATGAAGACTTCATGATCAAAGAGCTTGGTTGCACTCCCCATCCCCGCAGGAAGATAGGCCCTGTAACTTTCACATTTGAAGCAGGCTCCACCTCTGATGAACTCACTCAAGAGGAAATCGAGGCGGTGGCCGAACATGTATTCCCTTACTTCCTTAATGAAAACTTTGATCTTTCTGAGTACCCTGAGATTGCTAACATCGTGAATGATGAATTAACTAATAATAATCAATATAACGAACATGTTAATAATGAGTCATACGATGAGATAGATCAAGAAAACGAACAAATCTTAAAAGAATTAGCTAAGCAAGTAGGTCGTTGTGGAAAGAATGGCCCTATTGACGACGAGGAAATGCAAATGGTTAATCTTGGGACAACGGAAGACCCCAGAGAAACAAAGATCGGCAGCTTCTTCAAGGGGGAAGACAGAGAAACCTTGACGCAGCTCCTTAGAGAATATGTCGACGTCTTCGCTTGGTCCTACAAGGATATGCCTGGGTTAAATCAATCAATTATAGAGCACAAGATACCGTTGCTACCCAATGCCAAGCCAGTCAAACAGAAACTACGCAGAATCAAGCCGGAATGGTCAATGCAAGTGAAAGAGGAAATCATGAAGCTCTTGAATGTAGGATTTATCAAAGTGATCGAGTATCCAGAATGGCTAGCAAGCACTATCCAGGTAGCCAAGTCGAATGGGAAAATACGAGTCTGTGTTGATTTCAGAGACTTGAACAAGGCATCCCCTAAAGATGACTTCCCGCTACCAAACATAGACATGTTGGTTGATGCCACAGCCGCAGAAGGAACATCTCCGAGGCCGCTCGAAGGAGGAGGAAGGAGCTCGTCCGCACGAAGAGGAAGTATGACTTCCTTACGCCTCCATCGTAGCTCTATCCGGGCAGGAGGGAGCACAAATCAACGAATCCTCAATCGGTTGGGGTAAGCATTCTTAATTTGCTCAATTTCGTCGATTTTGATTGAATTTTGATTGATTCTAGGGCTTGACTCGAGTTTTAGGAATTTCTCGAATTTTCCTAGGATTTTTGATGATGATTTTGGAATATTAATGATTAACCTATGAGGCTAAGAAGATGAACAAACATGCATGTGCAATTTTCTTAAGAAATAATGAAAATGACCCATTTTTTGAAAATAAATTGAGAAAATAATTGTCTAAGATGTGACGGAGTCCTTGCATGTGCTAGAACTAGGTCAATTTTTGATCATGGATGCTAAAATGGGATTTTGGATGATGAAAAGGATTCATGCATGCCATTTTTTGAGAAAAATTAATGCTTATGTGCAAATAATTTTGAAAATTGTGATTTTGTGCTTAGGAGAGCAATGTGCTTGACATGATGTGCTTCAAGTGATGAAAGACACGTTTTTCTATGCATAGGATGCTAGAAAAATTTTATTGAATGCTTTTCTTTTGAAAACATGTGCACTTTTGAACATATGCATGCTTTTGAAATGAGGTGAAGGACTAACACGTTTCTTTTGCTGTGTTTGTCTACAGGAGAACAAGTCTAGGGGGCCTTCCGAGATTGCACTGAGGTTGTGGCAGAGGATGCCCGATTTTGCGAAGGATGGGGTGAACCCTAAGCAGCTAGTGAGGGCTACCGGCCTGGATTTATTTATTGAGGCTATCGGCAGAGGTATTCACATTACCTCGAAGAGCAAGGGCTTGATCCAGGCCCTCTCGGAGTTTTGGCGGGACACCACCCACAGCTTTCATCTTAGCTGGGGGGGAGCTGACAGTGACACCTGCGGATTTCACTGCTATCACTGGCCTACAGTTCAATGGGAGGCCTGTGACCTGGAGGAACCATATTACGGCGGAGGAGTTTAGAGCTTTGGTTGGGTTTGAGATTATTCCTAAGGGTCTCAAGATGGAGACTAGGAATGTCGAGGTGGCGATCCCGTAAGCGCATGCGAGGAATTTCTTTGCTAATGAGGCGCCCACCAGCTTGTGAGGGCTTTTGTGTGGTTGATGCTGTCAGTCACTATTTTTGCTAATTCTGGGACGCTGGCTATGACTTGCCTTCTCGACTCCTTGGAGGATGTAGATGGGATTGAGACGGTCTCTTGGGGCGAGGCCGGGTTGGCGGAGCTTTACTTTTCCCTGGATCTGTACAGCCGGAATAAGGCTGCTTCGATGGATTGCTTCTCTTTTGACCTCGAGGTAGTCTCACTTTCTTTTCTCTTTTTTACTTTTCTGTCTTTGAGACTTTTATGAGAGAAAATGACCTTTTTGATGTTTTGAACATGCATGTCTGGTTTTGTGAGGTGATCAGGTTCTTTCCGTGGAACCAACAGAGCGATGCTACCATCTTTCCCGCTATGATCCGCTGGAGGGGAGATGCGAGGGATAAGTTCACCGGGAAGACCCGGATCACCTTTGATTACAAGATGGTGAGGCTATTCATCAACAGGGATGGGCACGACGGAGTGGACTTTTACCCTTGGGGGAGATATCCGAAGATTTTGCTAGGAGAGGCCGTGGAGGCGACGAGGCAGAGGCGATGGTTGATCGGGCTGACATGTGATGTCATCTATCTGGGGGACCGCTTCTCTAGGCAGCATGGCCATATCCCTCCATTGGATGCCATTACCCCTCATGATCCTCCAGCACGGATGCTGCAGCCCATGGATTGGTCGGCGGATGACATTGCTAGGTACCAGGCAGGCGTAGCAGCTGAGGAGTACTTTGACATGGCTACCCCTTATGCTACTTTTGTGGAGCAGCGACTGAGGATGCCACAGAAGCTAATGAAGCTGGCTGTCACTCAGGGATATGGGGAGGCCGAGCCTACTGACCCGCTGATGCCTCCTGCTCATCTTTCTTATGTGGTCAATGGGGTACCGAGGAGGTTCAGGAAACCTGTCCCTGACACTAGGGAGCCCCAGTATACTCTGCCGTCGGACAGCACTGTAAGTACACTTTAGGGTATTTTCCCTTTTTTTAGACCTCTTTGCTTTTTTGCAATTTCAAGATTTTCTGAGATTTTCTTCTCTTTTCTCAGGTTCCAGCTCGCACTTACGACGGCTTGGTCAGGTAGAATAGGGGCTGGAAAGATGTATGCCGGTCCCTTTTGAAGAAGCTGGCTTGCGCTTCAAAGGCTGCAGCGAACGTGCAGGAACCTGTGCGCAAAAGGAGGCATGTAGGGGGCACGACATCCACCTCATCGGCTTCAGAGTACTCCTCTAGCGCCATGCCTCGGGGACGGGGACCCAATGCCGGCATCCTGGAGCATCTGGCGGAGTATGAACATGTGAATGTTCATCTTTCTGATGTGAGCGACAGTGAGGACTTGATGAGAGAGGCGAGCTTTTATGAGTTGAGCAGTGATGAGAAGGAATCGGAGGCCTAGGAGGTCTCTAGAATCGATTTAGGAGGAAAAAACAAACAATGAACAGTTTTAAGCACATTTTGTTTATTTTTTGCTTTATTTGGGCGTCGATGGGGCGAAAACAATGTACTAATGTTTTATTTGCTTTTTAAATTTATGCTTTATGAATTTACATATTACTTGAGCCTCGGGGCAGTTTTTTTGCTTGGAATGGGGGCTGAAACTGGGCCAAAATGATTTGTGATGACACATAACTGCATGGTTAGTATTTGGATATGTTTTTGTACAGGTTTTTGTTGGAAAAGTGGGGTGAAAACTCCCTTTGGACAGCAACTTGGTTGCTGCAGATTTTTTCTCACATCAGGCAAATGAAGCCGTGCGGTCTGGTCTCTGGAGCAAATGAAGCCGTGCGGCTCATAGTTCTGTCTGGACTGGTTATTTTTAGAATAAAATCAAGGCTTGGCCATTTTATTTCATTTTCACTCTAGACTTGTCCCAACTGTTCCCAGAGCACATATTTGACCTAAAGACATCAACTTTGATCATTTTGCAATGGAGAAGCCCGTTAGATTGCAAAGGGGGAAAAGAGACCGCTTTCTGTCCGATCTTCAATCTTGGGTGAGATATAACTTTCAATCTCGTAAGGGGCTGTTCGATTCTACCTTCAAGATCAAATCTTTATGGCATTTGAGGGATCTCCCGCCCAATTGGGACCTTTTGAGAGCAGCAGCAAGGTTTTGGGACGTCCGGAGACACGTTTACTGCTTTTCTTACAATGAGATTGTCCCAACCTATGAAGACTTCCGAGCCTTGATTGGAGGTCCAGAAATTGAGGCTATATCTATTCCTCTGATCGAAGATGTGCCGGTGGCGGTAAAGTTGGCATCTTTTCTGCAGATATCTCTGGGAGAGGCTGAGGGGATGATGATAGCTCCGGACAGGATTGACCTTTCTGATATCCCGGGCAGGTTCGGGTCCCCGGATATGGCTACGACCACGGTGGATATGGAGGCATTTATCCTCTGCATATTCTCTTTTTTTTTCACCGCTGAGTCCGTGGGGATCTGTCATGGTGGTCTCTTGGACATGGTTAGGGATTGCAAGGCTGGGAAGTACATTGTCCCATTGGTTTTGGGTGAGACCCTGCATGGTATCGATAGGATGGCTAGAGGCGACCGTTTCATGAGGTCTAGGAGTCTGGCCGTGTTGACTTTGTGGCTGCAGGAGAGGCTCGGGGCTTTGCCAGGGGCTTTACCGACTCATTGCCCTTGGGTAATTTCCCAGAGGGGTTTACCTCGGCAATGAGGACCGGGGTGTGAGGCGATGATGGCTAGGTTATCCACTTCGGATATTCGGCGGTGGGTACCTCACTGGAGGTTGCGGACCCGGAAGGACATTTCAGAGTCCTATATAGTGAGGGTTCCGGGGTTCTGCTGGTCATCCTTCTACATACCCTGCTTGGTATCCGGGCGGTTCGGGGCCTTACGGGAGCCGTTGGGCGGTGGGAGGACATCCGTACCATGGAGGTGGTGCCATTAGATATGAGAGATCCGGCCCGGCTTCTCATTCATCTCGAGGGCTTGGACATACACCGTTTTCCCACCCGGGGCTATCCTCGGGAGCGGGAAGAGTACCATCTTGACTACGGTCTACTTGGATTGAGTACGAGAGGGAGATGGGAGCGACTCGGAGTCATATTGGGAGAGAGGAGTCGGGCTTTATTGGGGGCGATCTGCGACTCGAGTAGGACTACGAGGAGGCGAAGCTAAGGCAAGTCACCATAACCGGTCGGGTGACCTTATCAAAGATATGGAGGCTCGATATAAGAGGCTTTCGAAGTCGCTCCCTTGGCGAGGCTCGAGAGGGAGGAAGTGCGGACTCGTGCCCGTGTTGAGAGGGCACTTATTGACACCGGGTTTGATGGAGGCTCCGGTGAGGATACCGGAGATCGGGATGAGGAGGACCGAGCATCTTGGAGAAGAAGAGAAAGAAAACTCGACGGGGTCGAGGTAAAGGGAAGAAGACCAAAGAAGACTCAGTGAATGACGACTGACAGATCTTTTCTTAGGATTCCCTTATTGCCATTTTGCAAACACAATAGTTTATTAGGCATTTTATTGTATTTTAGATCTTTATAGCAGGTTAGCAGAGTCAAGAGTAGACCGTGCTTGAACTCATCAAGAAATTTTTAACTTGTAATGAATAAGAGATATTATCTTAGAAATTAATAAAGACACAATTTCATGGAAATTTCAAATGTCTTATTGATTAGGACCCATTTTATGAAAACTTGAATGTCCTTTATTTTTGTTTAGGACGCATTTCATGGAGACTTAATCGCCCTTTTTATTGTTTAGACTGAACCATAAATGGCTGCCTACGTTCCCCTTTTACAAGAAAGACTAAGGGGCTCAGGTATTCGTAGTTCATTCTGATGAACTCTCTCTTTTTTTTTTTTTTTTTTTATGTGCGGCCACTGTTTTTGCCTAGACCGCCCTCTTTGGGTTTCGGCCTAGTGGGCATTACTCTTTTTGCACTAAGATTTTTCTTTCTTTTTTTTTTTTTTTTTTATGTGCACCCTGTTTTTTGCCTAGACCGCCCTTTTTGGGTTTTCGGCCTAGTAGGTATTACTCTTTTTGCACTAAGATTTTTTTTCTTTCTTTTTTTTTATTTTCTTTTCTTTTTTATTATTTTTTTATATATATATTTTTATTTCTTAGACATAGTACCTTCGGAGCTTATCACCGTTATTTGGGTGGACAAAGGGATTGCCGTCAGTGTCCGCAAGTTTCATGGCTCCTCCCGATAGTATCTTACGCACCACGTACGGGCCGATCCAAACGGGTTCCCATTTTCCCGGGGTTGTCTCTGGTAGGGGGCTTCACTTTCAACACTAAGTCACCCTCTTTGATGTCCCTGGCCTTGACCTTTTTGTCAAATGCTCTATCCATTCGCCTCTGGTAGGCTCGGGTGTGCTCCATGGCTTTTAGCCTTCTTTCATCGAGCAGGGCCAACTCATCATGCCGGTTGCGTAGCCATTCTACTTCGTTGACACTGTTTTCCAGGAGGACCCTTAATGACGGGATTTCCAACTCCACTGGTAACACCGCTTCCATCCCGTAGGTTAGGGCAAAAGGAGTTTCTACTTTGTGGCCATTCGACGGACGTTACGCCCAGCCCCAGAGTGCCAGGTGCAGCTTTTCGGGCCAATCACGACCACGGGTGGCCATTTTTCGGATGATCCGTTCGAGCGTCTTATTAGCAGCTTCCACGGCTCCGTTAGTCTGAGGTCTGTATGGGGATGACTTATGACGAGTGATTCTGAATTCTGACAGTAACCTATTGCAGTCTCCTTCAAAGTTTGACCCATTATCAAAAATGATCTCATTGGGCACCCCATATCTACACATTATGTTTTCCTTGATAAACTGGGCCACCTTCTTGGAAGTGAGGACCTTGTAGGAATTGGCCTCTACCCACTTGGTGAAGTAGTCGACGGCTACTAACACAAATTCATGCCCATTGCTTCCTGCCGGGGCTATCTTCCCTATCACGTCAATACCCCAAGTTGCAAAAGGCCAAGGAGTCGTCATGCAATACAGGTCATGAGGCGGGAGATGGTTGAGATTGGCAAACCGTTGGCATTTGTCACACGCTCGGACATGCTGGACACAGTCTGTCTCCATGGAAATCCAGTAGTAACCCATTCTGAGGATCACTTGCATCAGGGCTCTAGCATTCATATGAGGACCGCAGGGACCATTGTGGACTTCGGTCATCAACTCTCTGGCCCTTTCTTGAGTGACGCACAAGAGGAGTGGTCCTTGGTACCGCTTCTTGTACAAGTTGCCTCCTAAAGTGACATAATGGGAGGCCAACCTTTTCAGGGCTTGCAAGCTCTTGGCTTTGACACCTTCTTTTGGTCTACCTTCTTCGTCTCTGAAAGCTGACTCTCCATCTTTGAGGAACTGGTAAATTTGATTGTACCAGGGTTCCTTGATAGGTTCGAGTCCCAAGTCTACTTCACAACAAAAGGCCGGGGCTTCTCTTCTACCCACTCTGAAGGGTTTTATGGCTTTTCCCTCGGGGATCTCTACCAGTGAGGCTAGAGTAGCTAGGGCATCTGCGAATCTATTCTTTTCCCTTGGCAAGTAGTGGAAAGTCACTTCTCTGACTGTCCGATCCAACTCCTCCATATGGGCATGATACCGCTGAAGATTAGGGTCCACTGTCTTCCATTTGTTGGAGACACGGTTGATGATCGTGGCTGAGTCTCCATAAACTTCGAGCTCCTTGACATTCCTTTCTAAGGCGGCTTCTAAACCGGCAATGCGAGGAGGCTTCGTACTCGGCAACATTGTTTGTAGCAGGAAGTTCAACTTAAGGGCTATGGGCGTGTGCTCATCTTTCGGATCGACCGGTAGCATCCCTACGCCATTTCCTCTTTTGTTAGCGGCTCCATCAAAGAAAAGCCGCCATCGGTTCTCGAGCTCGACTGTAAAGATCCCTTAATGCAGGAATTGGGGTTCGAGGCCCACGGTCCTCTCATTGCGGGAAAATTTGCCGGATGGTCGACAATGCTTGACCCTTGATGGCCTTTACGGTCACGTAGTTGATGTCGTATTCAGCTAAGAAGAAGGACCATTTTGCTAGACGCATCGAGAGGGAAGGCTTATCGAATATGTACTTGATGGGGTCCATTTTCGAGACCAAGTTCACAGGGTGGGCTTGCATATAATGCTTCAGCTTACTGACTACCCGGACCGATCTGCACAAGTCTTTTCACATGCTGAGTAATTGAGCTCACTTCCCTGCAGCTTCCGGCTGACAAAGTAAATGGCATTTTCTACCCGAGAGTCTTTCTTCTCCTGAGCAAATATAGCCCCAACTGCCTATCAGTGACAGTGAGATAGAGCAGAAGAGGTTTCTGTCTATGTGGGGGGCATAGTACCGGAGGATGTACTAAGTACGCCTTGATCTGGTCAAAGGAATCCTGGCATTCTTCGGTCCACTCTGTGTCTACATTCTTCTTCATGAGCTTGAAAATGGGCTCGCACATAGTAGTCAACTGGTTGACGAAACGGCTGATGTACTGTAGTTTGCCCATAAAGCTTTTGACTTCTGTCTGGGTTTGAGGTGGCCTCATGTCCATAATGGCTTTGATCTTTCGGGGGTCGACTTCGATACCTCGCTCCGTGACCATATACCCAAGCACTTTTCCCCTTGTCACTCCGAAGGTGCATTTAGCAGGGTTTAGTCTCATGGAATGTTGTCTCAGCCTCTCGAAGAACTTTTGCTGGTCAACAAAGTGATGTCCATCCTCGCCTTTGGAGTGAATTATCATGTCGTCGATGTAGACCTCAATCTCCTTGTGGATCATGTCATGAAAAAGAGCGGTCGCTGCCCTTTGATAAGTAGCCCCGGCATATCCTTGTACGACCATGCAAAGACGTCCATGTATTCTTAACCGTAACTGTCCCTTTGAACTTGGAAGAAGCTTCCAATTTGTGTCTCTTTAGGTTCCTCGACAGTACCCAAGTTAACACTCGTCAAAACCTCCTCGGCAGCTTGGGCCCGGTTTTCCTCTTTTTCTGTAACCTGCTTAAAGATTTCTTTAATGTATTGTTCCTTTAGTGTGTTTGCATCTTGTTCAAATGATTCATTATTAACTGTTGTTAAGTTTTGAGTTAATTTATCATTTGTTAAGTTGGCAATAAGAGGATACTCAGAAAGATCTGTCATTTCATTCAAAGGAAGGGGAAAGATGACATTGATTACATGTTCATAATCCTCAGGCGTGAGGCCTTCGGATGACTCGGAAGGGAGGAATTCAAAGATTCCTGACTCAACTATATAGACGACAGGTGTTTGACACGGCCCAGGTTGAGAAGGACGGGTACCAATCCAAGCTCCATGATCATTTCTTTGTTGGCTGGCTATCGGCCCTGAGAATGTCTCCCAATTCTTCAACGGAATCTCTGTCTTAGTCACCAAAGTGCGGGGATCGAAAGGCTCTTCACCACCGTCTCCAATTACGGCAACTACCTCATCATCTGAGCTGAAGTCGATCAAATCAGGGATCTGTGCTTCCTCATCAAACAACTTTTGCAAGCCCCACTCACTGTCTTCACTACTGGCAGCTTCTATCTGGCTGACCCTTTGACACTGTTCTGTTTTCCTTTGATGACATACTCGTTCTGAACGGTAGTGGTAGCTCCAGGAATGTCTGGCAAGTCGAGGAACATTCTCCGTACAGGATTTGCTGGTTTTCCCCTAACTTTATCAAGGTTTTCCAGAAGGGTTTTTCTCCGGCAATCACTTTCACCGTATTGGGTCCCACCTTTTGTAAAGTAATGGGTCAGAGACAAACTGTAAGGATGGAGATGGACCCCTTCACTTCGTTTTCCTGGAACTGTGCCTTTAGCTTTTCTGTCATCCCGAGAGTTCGGTTTGTATCCCAATCCATATCTGGTAGTCTGTTCATTTACATCAATGATAGTATTGCGACCCTGCAGTCTTTTGCCCAATCCAAGCCCCGGAAGATAACCCATTTTTCTCATCATTCTCATGGTCGGGGGAATTTTATCGGAGGTAGTAGTGAGGTCAGTGCAACACACTTGTGCTTTGGAAGAAGCTACAGAGAATCCGGTCAAGGCAAACCCTTCATCATCATGCTTAATTTCCAATATCGGAATACCTCCAGTGCTGGTTCCTTCCACTGTGACACTGTCTCCGTAAATAGTGGTGATATTACCATCACTTGACTGAAATTTGACGCATTGGTGCAGAGTAGAGGCTACCCCGTTTATCTGGTGGATCCAAGGGCGTCCCAGCAGAGCGGTAAATGAAATCGGAATGTCAATCACTTGAAAGTCAACGTCCATGACCTTTTTCCCGAACCATAACTTGAGAGTAGCAATCCCCAAAACTGATCGTTCAGTGGAGTCATAGGCCTTAATAGTCTGACTAGAAGGCTTCAAATTCGTGGGCTTCAAATCCAATAAGTCCATCATCTTTGCTGGCAGGACATTCATTGCAGACCCTCCATCGACTAATACCCGTGGCAACCGGCGTTCTTCCAACTGGACCGTGATGTAAAGAGGTTCGTTATGACTAGCCCCATACTTTGGCGAGGTCCAAGTCGGTGAAGGTAATGATGTTTCCGTAATGGATACTTCCAATCATCCGGACGACCTCATCAGGGTGACATCTATGGGCACCATGGTCTTGGCCAAACTTTCTTCTAGTTTCAGCTTATGCGGGTATGAAGAGGTCAACAGGGACCACAAGGAGATATTGGCCTGAGTACACTTCAATTGAGTCAACACTGGATCCTCCTTGTCAGAGTCTGGCTTTTCTGCTTCTGGCTTATAAGGTCTTTTGTCTATTTTCGGCTCAGAGACGGCATTTCTTTTATCACCCTTAGGCTGTTCAACACTCATCTGTCCGGACCGAGTTATCACATAGACATTAGACTTCTAAATTATCATTCCTACCGGCGGATTACGTCGGCTCTTTCAAAGTCGGGCGGGCTCTTGGCGGCGTATGGCCAGTGCTGGCGATTAATCGATTGACGGCGCTACCGAGGCATAGGCGGCTTCCCGAATCGATCCCGAGGTTAATGGCTTTACGGCTTTCTCGGGATTTGGAATTCTTAAGCGACTTAGCGGCGGCCTGATTTCGGCTTCATCCTTTTCACTCAAAGAAGCCTTGACGGTCTCATTCGGGCTTTTCAAGGTCGGCATGCAACAGGGAATTATCGAGTACGGAGGTTTACTAATGGCTTCCTCACTTGGACCTAGCAACTTTTCAGCAGAGTGGGGTCACATTCCTCATCACTGTCAAGCATATCCCTTCTTTCTTTAGGGGTCAGCCTTGGATGGCATCTTTGACGTTGGCCAAACACTTTACGAAGTGGGAAATTCCATCATCGAGAAGGATTTCTACGGGGTCAAACCTCATGGCGGGTTCTGTTCTTTCTTGTCGGGATGATTTTACGGGCTTTTCGGCCACGGGCTAACCATTCCTCTCTTGTTCCTTCGGCATTTCGGCGTGTCTTCCTCGGTATCACTACGGTAACTCTCCCCGAGAACTCTCATCTTGACTCTGATGACCAATGAGGGAAAAATCAGGTCGGGATACTTGGCGCCATATAAGGGGTATCTTGGACTTTTCCTCTGACTTGGGGATTACCAAGAAAACATCATTGTCATCGTAGGACATAAAGGGGACCGGGGTGGCTTCGAATCTTAAGACTCTTTCCAGGGCATCCATACACTCTTCTTCAGACAAGGTTTCAGGGGTGACTCTTAGCACTGCAACGGAGTCTACTCTTCCCGACGGGGGTTTGGCCTCAATGACGCTTACATGTTCTAGATCGGCGGGTGGAGCCCACTTCCCTCTTTCAGCTAAAGCTTCAATCAAGTTCCTCCATTCACCGACCAAGTCTTTGTAAGGAGTATTGAACTCTAGGATGTAGAATTCGTATCTTTGCCTCATCGAGCTTGCATCCTTTTTCTCTTAGAACCTTCACACGGGCTACGAGACACATTTTGAAGTGATACCATCTCCCATTCCGAGTCCGTGGTTTTCATCTTGCCCTCTGGGTTTCACTTGATCGACTCCAAGTTCATTCCTTCTACTTTGAACCTGTCATCATCGTGTAAATCCACCCATTCTGTTCTCATTTCCGATCGACTCTTCACGCCATTTATGCAGGAGATAGGCAAATTCACGAGGCGTTGACAAAGTTAGAAAGGTCGGTGAGTGCTTGGGATTCCAAGGTAGGGAAATTTGGCTCGGGGTGAGAGGAGGAAAGAGTCCCATGGGGTAATGCGAGAGGCTGCGTTACGGGGATAATTTGTGGCATTTACTCTCTGTTGGTAGGGAACAAAGCTGGGTCTTATCTGAGGAGGAGAGGGTAAAGGGACCCTGATGGCTTGAGACATGGGGAAGGACTGAAAAGGGACAGTCTTTGGCAAATGATCATATGTGGATGGAGGAGGGCATTGGTTATAGTCTAGCTCTTCTTCCCTAGTCATCTAGTTACCCAAACCAGTACTGTTCTCTGTCAAATCGGCCATTCTGACTCTACGGGTGACAAAGGCGAGGATTACGGCGGCATGTCGAGAATTCTGCAGCTAACAAGTCAGCGGCCGGTGTTCTCACCCACTTCTTTCTCGGCTGCGGGAAAGGGATAGGAGAGGTTTAGACTCGGGGTAGGTGTTTAGGGTGAAGGCTCGAAGCAATATGCAAATTAAGAATCTTCCGGTTTACTTAAAACGGTGTCTTTTATTAATTTCTATTTGGTTGGAAAAGGGGTTACGCCCTTCTTTTTCACAACTACTCTAGATCTTGGATCGAGTGGGTTCCGTCACTACGTCTATAAGCCCCTCGTATTCCACACGTATTTCGACCTCCCGGGGTGGACGGCCCGGGCGAGGGTCACATAGGGCACGCAGATCCCACCGACCGAGAGAGAAGAACGCTCCTAATGGGTCTAGCAGGTCATAGGAACTTTTAACGCACGAGCGATGCGAATTATAGTCAAGGCAATACCGGGAAAGTCTCGTCTTTCAGCCTTAACAGAATTTCGGCAGAATTTCGCTTGCGCGATTAACGTTTTGACTTTTCGGTAATGTCCGATAAGATAATAGGCATGGGTCGGGCGGTAAAAGCCGGATGACACAGTGTCACACTGAACTTCGTTGCATACGTCGTGCGTGAGTCAAGATCGAAGTCAATGCCGGGTCAAGATCTTGCCAATTTTTCCTTGTCGGAATCTTGGCAGAGCTTCGCTTGAGCGAAAGATCTTTTGGATTTTTGGCATGGACTTGGTCTCGACTCTTACGCATTCCGTGCAGGTCAAGGTCAAAGTCAATGTCGGAGTCAAGATTCTACCGATTTTTCCTTGTCGGAATTTCGGTAGAGTTTCGCTTGAGCAAAAGATCTTGACTTCCGTTATGGACTAAGGCTTGACCTTTACGGGGACATGCAACTGGGCTATATGACACGGACTAGACCAAAAACCAACCAAAAAGTCACGGTTTTTTGAAACGTGTGACACGGACTGTGCATTGGTCGACAGCCTTTTGCCATGGGGAGTTTGGGGTGATTCCGTGCGCGCCGGGAGCATCGTAAATTTGTCCGTGGCTATTGCGGTGAACCACCCGGGTTTAAAGGGACGTGCGTGCAAAGTGTACAGGATATATAAGGTGCCCGTAGTGTGTGGCCTCCTAAAAATATTCCTTTTTGAGTTAAAACAGAGATTTTCATAAATGTGTTTTAAAGGAATGATTTTTCGGGACGGGGGAAAATGCAACAGATAAGGCAAATAAATTTTTTGGGAGCCCAGTCGGTCTTGGGCCCAGAATAGCCCCAAGCTGCCAAGGCTGCTAGATTAACCTCAATTTTTCCTGGTGGAATTGCCACTGAGGCCGCCCGGTCAGAATCCAAGGAGGATTGAGCCGTACGACTGCATGGATCAATTTTCCAGATTCCACTCCTTTGCAATTTCAAGTTGCTTCCCGAACATTTTAGGAACCTTTTATCATTGAGAAGGCTTCCTGTTAAGAGTATGCACAATTTCCAAGATGCAAATGATGCAATGCAAGGCAAAGAAAGCAAACACGATGAATGGAATTCGCGACGGGAGTCTAACCCGCTCAAAGGAAAAAAGCTTTCTTTTTTTTATTATTTTTTTCGAAAAGAGATACCGGTACGTGGGATTGTTAAACCACCGTTTATCTCAAGCCCCGGGTTAGGGAGCGATACAGGAAGGTTAAATGGTTTCCACCTATATACCGGGTATCGTTTA
The DNA here is from genome assembly GCA_022495995.1 of Adenophora triphylla var. japonica. Lineage (NCBI taxonomy): Eukaryota > Viridiplantae > Streptophyta > Magnoliopsida > Asterales > Campanulaceae > Adenophora > Adenophora triphylla. The sequence goes on from JAFEMH010007322.1 coordinate 18,019, forward strand.
TTTTGAAAATGAAAGCTTTTCTCCTTTGGGAGTCCCCAGCGGAGTCGCCAAACTGTGAATGTGTGCCCAAATTCTAATTTTTTGTTTTTTAGATCGGATTCACGCGAGTTTGAAAACATTCGGTTTAATTTGAAAAACGGAGTCGCCACGCCATTTTGATTTCCTCAAAACTTTGAAAAAAAGGATTTAAGGGTTCGGAGGTTAAGTTACCCCTTGGGAAGAACGGATCGTTGTTCACCCAAGGTGCCTTGCCGTAGCAAGTCTCCCTAGATTCCATTTTTCATGCTTGCTTGCGTGCTTTCTTGTGTACATGTGTTGAAAAGAGGGGGGGGGGGGAATGTCCCAAGTTGTCTTCCGGACGTACAAACCATTTAGTTGGTTGTCGCTCGGGATTCCTTGGATTTTTATGTGTTCGGGATTTTGATCCCGTCCTCATCTTGGACTTGTGATCATCGCTATTTGACCTTGGGTCTTGCGTGATCGAGAGAAGGGCTCTCTTTTATAGTCCAAAAAGGGATAAACCTTGAACCTATATCTCCGATTATCGCTTGAGACGAGCATGATAGCTCCCATATAAGCTCAATCGTCTCAAGGCGTAAGATTGATGGGCTAAGGACACTCCTTTCCTAAAGAGATTGCAATGAATTATGCAAAATAGCAAGTAGAAGAGAGAGAAGGAGGAAGGGAATTTGTTACCCTTGTAGATCCTCAATCTCTACACCAAGTTAGGTGTAGAGACCTTCAGCTCAGCTGAAAATGGTGGATTTGAATCCTCAGATTCGGAGTAGCTTTGGATCTTCAATTGGTCTGAAGTGTATTGGAGTAGATGGGTGAATTGTGTATGAGAGAGAGAGAGAGATTTGAGGGAATTGGTGTGTGTTGTGTGTGTTTTAGGAGAGAGAGAGGTTTCTGAGCATATTTTTGCAGAGTGACAGTAGGGAGGCTGGAAGGGATCCTGAATTGAGAGGGGGGAGGGTCCAATTTATAGCACGAGTCATCCCATTTGCACCCCACCCAGATTCCCTCGTCCCCCTTTGGGGACGAGTCGTCCATTATGCTTATATACGGCGGATGTAGGGATCCGCCGTAAATAACAAGTTATGAGACGAGTCGTCCAATAAAGCACGAGTCGTCCCATTTGCACCCCACCCAGATTCCCTCGTCCCCCTATGGGCACGAGTCGTCTAATGGTCTATTTACGGCGGTTTCAAAAATCCACCGTAAATAACTATATTTTTTTCCTGCCAGCTCTATATAATTCACTTTCCCCAAAAATACACCCGCAAAACCAAATTCAACCTGTATACACACAAATGCAACCTGTATATAACCAAAAATACACCCGCAGAAACCAAATTCAACTTGTATATAAAATAACTAGCTAGGCTTCGTAAATGTATATACAACATAATAACTGAACATACCAAAAGTGTCGAGTTGGGCCAAACGAGTAAAGCCCAATCACAGATAGCATTGGCACCCACATTCTCAATGAGACTGATCCAATCAGAACAAGGCCCACGGCCCATCTCACACATCAGTCGACTAAGCCCATGGTCCGACTTACAGGTCCCGACCTAACTTAGTCCGACCTCATGATCCATGCTACAATTCGGGTACGAACCATGCTCTACCCGACAGTCAGGTCGACCATTCCTCGAGTGGCGACCTCGACCTAACTCAGCAAGTGACGACCTGACACTTGCCGGCTTATTTGGTTAATCAATGCTCACAACTACATCCCTACAAATCAGGGACCGTTATAGACACGTGCCCACGACCAAGTAACTGCCGCTATAATCTCGGAGGACATGCTGCCTCCCCAAAAATACATTACTCTTGCCTATAAATACTTCATCACTACCAAACGGTGAAAGGTAAGCGCCATTTTGTATTACGAGTTCATTATTCAATACATTTTGAGCTATATACAAGCGTGATCTTACTCTCACGCCCGAGCGTCTTCGCCGGAGACACATCCGGCTAGTCGTGGGTTCATTTTCGAGTCAGAAGCCGGGTGATCGGTCTGCCACGTGGAGGAAGATTGATAAGCACATTTCTGCGGCATCGGTTTGGTTCCATTGCGGAAACGTGCTTCAACTTGACCTCGAAATTTTTAACAACTGCAGCCAATGGTGACTTCGGACGGACACGTATCGAGGCTTCACTTGGGCATGAAGAAGTGAACAACAACAACACTAATGCAAATGCAAATGCGAAAACTTGAATTTGCCTCCTCCCCCCAAATCGTCCTCATGGTAGAGCCACACGCTCTACCGGTATCGTTGATGGCGAGGGGTTTGCACGACACAAGGAGAGGCAAAAGGCACATGGATGGGCAAGGAGCTCCGCCCCCCTCCTAAACGTCCAAGTTGCTCGGGTGAACGTTGGACGCGGGCGAGTCCCTCCACCAACATGAGCAAGAAAGAGATGATGTTAGAGAGGGCCCCGGATTTTGGCCGACCTAATAGCTATGGAAGAGGCGGAAGCGGGCCGACGTGCGCTACGAAAGAGTGGATCGTACTCGGGTCTCTAATGGACAACGAGGCTAGGAGTATGAGGCCGAATGAAGGTGTGGGACGAGAATGGTGACAACGGGATAGTTCGGCGAGCTCCTACCATCGTGCATGTGCCGAGTAACGACACAGGGCCGGCCTCACCGAAATAGAGAGCGGGAGGCTCGGTCGACTTAAGGACACGCTTAACGGCCAATAGAAACAGGCATGTTTCTCCGGCGCGAACTCGAGAGATCGGGGTCTCGAAAGAGACAGAAATGGGCGCGGAGTCGCCTATAAGAGAGACGAGGCGCGAGGTCGCCATACTGGCGAGAGGCGCGGAGTCGCCTCAAAGAAGTAACGAGCATAGATCCCGGTTCGATCGAGAGAGAGCCAATTCCCACGAGACGGGAGGAGTAGGCGGGTGACTCCCCCTAGGAGTGAAGGCCGAGAGGTCGAATCTTGCTCCCCTCCCGGGGAGATGAGAGACCCGATGCCGGAAGAATGGTTGTTGATGAAAAAGAAATTTGAGCAATGGGAAGAGGAGAAGAAAAAAGAGACGGGAAAGGTTGAGCGAATTGACTTTGCTCTTCGACCTTTTTCCAAAGAAATCGAGAGATAGTCGACCTCCTCCTACTTTCGGGTTGCCTCTTACGGGAGAAGTACTCTGGGTCGACAAATGCCAAGAGCCACATATCCCATCTGGAAGCCACTATGTGTTTTGTCGCCAATGAGGATGACAACATGTGCAAAGCTCTCCTAAGCACACTTCTTGGGGCGACCTTAACTTGGTTGATGGTTTGAGTGCTTGGTAGTATCACCACTTGGGCATGCTTGAACAAAATTCTTAGATCGCTTCTCATTTGCGGGAGCTCGAAAGATAACCGTCAACGATCTGAATAACTTGGTGCGGGGTAAGAATGAAAGCTCGATGAGCTATTTCACCAAGTTCAAAGAGATGGTTGATAAGATAGAGGAAGACCTCACGAGACGGGGAGGTAATCAATTGCTTCCGAAGTGGCATTTCCTCGAAGACATGGACTACGAGCTCACAAGGTACGAACGGTCACAACTCGACGGGAGTTGTTTGAAAAGGTGTATAATGTCGCTCACGGCCGAGGAAAGGAAAGAAAAGAAGAATGGTAAGAGCCCCGAGTTGAAGTCGGCGACGATAAAAAGACTCCAACAAGAATGGGGGAACAATAAAAATGGAAAGAACGAGAACTAGGGCGACGAGAGAAGGTGCCCGAAGCTTTCACTCCCCTCACGGTGAGTCGAACGGAGATTTTGAACAGTGTTGAGCTGGCTCCTCCGGTCCCAATGAATCCAGGCAACAAGTTTAGGAGGGACAACGGCAAATGCTGCGACTACCACAAAGACCTTTGGTCATCTCACGAGAGGATTGCTTGGGATTAAAGCGTATTATCCGGAGAATGGTCGACCGGGGAGACTCGAAGCTTATGTGAAGAGACCTCAAGGCTGGGGAGGTGAGCGACCGGCTGGTGGGCAACAAGGACCTAGGCGGCCCTAGGCGAATGCAGGGGTCATCAGCTGAACAAGCAAGCAACACGGCCATCAAGCACAAGATATTCCCGGCTTAATAAGGCCCCACGTGTGCCTCGAGGAGAGAAATAAGAGATGAGGCGATTAGCTTCTACCCCACGAATTGGCAACAAATATGGCGGCTAGGGAGCAAGTTCTCGTCATCCCGGAGTCTCATTGATGGATGTACGACGAGCGAGACTCTTAGTCGACACGGGGGCTGCAAGGATATTTTGTTTTACAAAACTTTCAAGGAAATGGGCCTTAATGATGAGCAGTTAGGAGAGATATGATGGCGAGGTTGGAGGGCTTCACCAACCACCGAGTTGATGCTAAAGGCCGAGATAGTGCTCGACGTCGACCTAGGCCGGCACCCCTCGGGATTGTCTCGAAGGTACAATTTATCGTAATTGATGTAAATAGTGACTATGCCGCCATACTTGGAATTCTGGACGAGTCGCTCTTGGAATGGTAGCATCAATTCCTCACCGGCGAGTAAAGTTCCCCACACTGTGGAGTGGGTTGCGTCTGAGCACGGCTCGTGCTTATCTGGATCATGTTACGAGAGAAAGAAAGAAAAGGGAGCTGGAGATTGAGGCTGGCGATGGTTACTTGAAGGCTGTCTCGGTCGATCACAAAACTACCCGTGTCAACAATCACCGACGTGGTAGAGTCGACCTATCGCTCAAATGACGAGGTCATGCTTGAGTCGACACGTCACTCCCAACACCACCGAGGTCGATTCGAGATGTAGTTATGGTCGATCAAGTCGTCATAGGAGACCTATGCCTCCCGAGATAGACAATAACTCGGGGGCCCCTACCAACAAGGTTGCGGACAAGCTTGATGATATGATAGGCGAGGAGGCTCCACACTTGGGAGGCGAGGAAAGACAAAGGTCGGGAGATCATAGTGGAGACTCTACAATTCGAGAGATGGACCGAGCTAGAAGGCGTGGATGAGCTAGAGTCGATCATTACCAACTCTTCCTACCCCGACCAAAAAATTCAAATTGGAAACGGTTATCGAGTTGAGGAGCGAGCGAAATTATCAAGCTACTCGAAGAAAGCGATGATGTCTTCGCATGGAGAGTAGAGGACATGAGGGGAATCAAGGAGGAGGTCGGCGTTCATCGGCTCGAAGTCGGCAACCCGACCATAAAGCCGAGACCCCAAAGTTGAGAAGTTTTGCTCGCGACAAGGAAGAGGCTATCAAAGCGAGAGGTACAAAAACTTTTGAGTGCGGGTATAATCAAAGAGGCCACTCATACAACGTGGTTGGCCAACGTGGTCATGGTGAAGAAATCGAATGGCAAGTGGCGGATGTGTGTCGACTTCACTACTCTCAATCTAGCTTGCCCCGAAGGATAGCTATCCTCTTCCTAGAATTGACAAGCTTGTTGATTCCATTCTTTGGTCACTCTACTCTCGGTTTTCTGGATGCTTACTCGGGATACCACCGAGATAAAGATGCACGAGGATGACATAGTGAAAACGGCATTTCGAGCGTGGAGGCATCTCTTGCTACAATATGATGCCTTTTGGATTGAAGAATGCGGGAGCGACATATCGAGAGGATGGTAAACAAAGTCTTTGCCTCACAGATTGGTCGAAATATGGAGGCCTACGTTGACGACATGGTCATTAAAACTAAGGCCGGGAGTCACGTGGTCGACCTAAAGGAGACATTCGCCAATTTACGAGCAAAGGACATGAAGCTTCAACCCCGGTAAATGTGTGTTTGGAGTGGCGGTGGCAAGTTCTTGGGATTCATGGTATCTCGAAAGGGGCATAGAAGCTAATCCGAGAGAAGATAAAGGCTTTAGTCGACATGAAGGCTCCCACCACTATCAAAGAGATGCAACGACTTAATGGAAGGGTAGCGGCTCTTGGTCGCTTCATATCAAAGTCGGCGAAAGGTCTCTCCCCTTCTTGAAAGCATTGAGGGGACGAAAAGCTTTGAATGGACGACCGAATGTCATTCGTCGTTCCAACAATTGAAGGATTATCTTGCTACTCCACCTCTGCTCGGTGCCCGATGATTGGTGAGACTTTATTTGTGTATCTATACGTAGGAGACAAGTCGATTCTTTGCGGTATTGATTAGAGAGGATGAAGGGCTTCGAAGCACATGTACTATATCGGCAAAGCTTTATCGGATGTGGAAAGCGGTATTACAACGGCGAGAAAGTTGCTTATGCTCTAGTCGTAGCTTCAAGAAAGTTACGAGCTTATTTTCTAGCTCATCCGATCGTGGTTCTTACCAATGCTCCCTTAAGAAAAATCTTGCACAAGCGGAGAGTTCGGAGTCGACTACTCAATTGGTCAATTGCCCTCACCGAATTTGACATTGAGTATCGACCTCGAAAGGCGTTGAAAGCTCAAGCTCGGGCGACTTCTTGGTCGAGCTTACGTTCACCAAGGAAGATGACGAGCGGCGAGCTCCAAAGAAAAGGGCAAAGGGAAAGAGCCGAGTCACAAGTCGCCATCACTCTGCCGTCGATTGTTGGAAGGTCTATTCGGACGGGTCGGCAACCAAAAATGTCGGTGGAGGCTGGAATTGTCTTGGTCGAGCAGTGCAGGGCTGTTTACGAGGAATCGCTAAGGTTCAAATTTGACGCTTCCAACAACCAAGTGAATATGAGGCCTTGATTGCGGCTATTGAGTACGCCAAATGCTTCGGAGCAACTAAGATCATGGCCTACGTGACTCACAATTGATAGTCAACCGGGTCGGGCGAGTACGAAGTGCTTAGTTCTACTCTCATCAAATCTGCGACCTGGTGAAGGAGCTAATAAAGGACTTAGAATTACAGGAGATTCAAAGAATTGGAAGAGAAGATAACGAGTGGTGATCTACTTTCGAAACTTGCCACTTCGGATGAACCACATGACGAGCCTATCTCCTTCCTCGAAAATCCGGCTTATGAGAGGGTAAAAATTCGGTGCATAGATGATCCCTCAAGAAATTGGACTCGGGAGAGGTGTTGGATCGAGGAAATGAAGGCATATTTAGAGAATGGAGAGGCGCCGGATGACGAGAAGAAGGCTCGGGCTATCAAAAGAAAGCTCCAAGGTATGTCATTCAAGGAGGCGACCTATTCGGTAAGATCTATACTCGGCCATTGCTAAAGTGCATCCATCCCCAAGAGGTCGCCCTATTGATACACGAAGTGCATAGTGGAATTTGTGGTGGACACCGGGGGCCGGGACTCTTGGCGACAAATTAATCACGTTGGGATACTACGGCCACACATGAGAGGCGACACTCACAACTTTGTTCGGCAATGTGATCAATGCCAAAGGTTTGCCAACCTTCCCCATGTGCCTACAACGAGAAGCGAGACTCACTGTGATCGCGGCTTGGCCATTTGATATGTGGGCGTCGACACGATTGGACCCTTCCCTCCCGCCCGAGGAAGCTGCAAGTACGTGATAGTGGCCATAGACTACTTCACCAAATGGGTTGAGGCCAAACCATTAGCTCGTATCACGAGAAGAAAATGCTATCAATTTCATTCATGATTTTATTTGGTGTCGATTTGGTTTTCCTCGAGCCATAGTATCGGACAACGGTTGCAATTCTCCGAGCTTTCGAAGCGAGAGATGAAGCAGTGGGAATCAAGCATTGGCAATCTTACGTCGCCTACCCTCAAGGAAATGGGCAAGGCTGAGCGGCGAATAAACTTGTCCTATCATCACTCAAGACGGGACTCGTAGGTCGACGCAACAAGCTGGTTGGACGAACTCCCACTTGCTCTTTGGGCGGTTCGTACAACCACTCGGGGGCTACGGAAACCCCTTTTGCTCTTACGTATGGGTCGGAGGCTATGGCACTGAGAGCTCGAGATTCCCATTTGCTAGAGTGACTTTCTTCAATCAAGAGCAAAATGACACCAACAGATTGATCGACTGGATCGATCGACGAGAAGCGAGAAACGGCCTACCTCCGAATGGTCAACTACAAACGGCGAACTAAAAGTTACCATGACAAGAGGGTCAAAGCAAGGTCGTTCCAAGTTGGGGATTACGTATTGAGAAAGATTGAAGCAACGGGCGAAGGACCCGGCGAGAATAAACTATCTCCTAAGCGGGAAGGTCCCTATGTGGTCACTCGAGTTGTCGGAAGGAACCTACATGATAGCTCATCACGGAGGTGACGAATTGAAACATCCTTGGCATGCTACTCACCTCATCAAATACTACTTCTAGTTTTCGGTTTCAAAGTTCGAGCTTGTATTAAGTTCTAGTTTCAAGTTGATGTAAGCATATTTCCTACTTCAATAAAAGTGCGGTTCATTCCATCAAGCATAGTGTTACATTAACATCAACAAGCTCGACTCTTAGTCGGCTTCGTTCCAACAAGCTCGATTCTTAATCGGCTTTGTTTATTTAACAAGTCCGACTCTTAGTCGACTTTGTTCCTAATGAGCTCGACTCTTAGTCGGTTCATCTTAACTCGACTCTTAGTCGGTTCATCTTAGCTCGATTCTAAATCGGCTTTGTTTATTTAACAAGTCCGACTCTTAGTCGACTTTGTTCTAATGAGCTCGACTCTTAGTCAGTTCATCTTAACTCGACTCTTAGTCAGTTCATCTTAGCTCGATTCTAAATCAGCTTTGCTCATTTAACAAGTCCGACTCTTAGTCGACTTCGTTCCAACTAACTCGATTCTTAATCAGTTCAAAGGGTGAACAGGTTCGACTTATGGTCAATCTCGTTCACAAAAAAGTTAATCAAGTCTGAGGTCGACCACACCAACAAGATCAAGTCGCCTCTAAGCTCAAATTAACTCATTTATATTATCTACATCTAGCTCGACATACAATATGGAATGAAAAGCATACAACATTCTGGAAACAAAAGTCGGCTACGATAGAAATAAGTCTCCCAAAACGGGCTAAGACTTAAACAAAATTAATTTACAAAAATATTTTGCCTCCCAAAAAACTGGGCCAAGGCATTCGAATAATGTTGAAGCAAAAACAAAAATATTGTTTGGAACTTGTTCATTACAAATAATTTAAGAGCTCACGGCGATATCGGTTTGGTCGTCGATGGAAGCTCGACCTTCACCATTTTCTTGTTCTTTGGGGCTCCAAGGCTTACCAGGCTCGGAGTATGTTTGCTCGGTTTCAATTTCCATAGCTTCGGCATCATCGAGTTCCGCCAAGACCACATCAAAATTCTGTCAAGAACGGGGAGCTTCCCACTTCTCGCGGTGATCCTCCTCATCCTCTTGAGCAATGAAAGCAAGATCATTTTCTAGGTAAGGAACAAGCGAGTGACCACTACGAGCCGTCATATCATATTGGGACTCAGTAAACCAACGAGCTAATTGCTCGATGGTAACCGTGGCCGTTGGATCTACAAGCGCGCGACGGGCCATATGTCTTTTGCCGACCTCAAGAAAATCTTGGGCCTTAGACACTATGGCATCGTAGTACTCATCCCCTGCTTTGAACTTCTCAACTGCTGCTTCAGAGGCATCTTTGGCAGTTTTCTCGATGGTAGCACGGAGGTCTTTACGGCTTTTCTCTCTCTCAAGCCGTCTTTGTTCATGTAGCTCGAGCAAGAAGGCATCCTTCTCCTTCGGGGAGTTTGTTGGCTGTGGCCGGCTCGGTTTTGGTTTTTTCCAACTCGTTCTTTTCTGTTTCCCTCTCCGCTTCCACCTCCTTGATCTTAGATTCAGCGGTGCCCGGATCGGACAAGGCCTTCGTCTTCACCATTTCATTGGCTTCACACGAGTTGTCCAGATCGTTGTATTTCTCTCTCAAGTCAGCCAACTCTTGTGCCTTCTTGGCATAATCGCGCAGGGCCCGCTTCTCCCTCTCAATTGACGCCCTCCAGGAGCTTTTAGCTTGCTCGTTCATGGTGAGGGACTGCATTAGAGGAAACATTGAAGTATTAGCTCGACCAAGAGGAGAACTGACGAACTAATATAATAAGCGACTAAACAGAAAGGGAAAGTAAAGGTTTACCTCGCTGTGTACCAACCCAAATCGGGCTGAAAATTCCTCTGGAGTCATCCCCTTCTCTGCGCAAAGTGAGCTAGGAGATCTACATCCGGGGCCCTTCTCACCACCACTTGACCCAAGCGCCACGTCGGGATAGCGCCGAGTCATCTTTGTTGACCCCAATGAGAGGGGGAACATCGCTGAGCCTCTGAATCAAAGCATCTACAGATTCTTGGCTCCTCGGAGGGGGGGCTTGAGGAGGGAGTAGACTTGGGGAGACGGCCTTGCCCTTTCCAGACCTTGATCTTTTTCTCGTCCTCAATGCCTGATCATCTTCCTCTTCAACAACATCATCAATTTCAACTACATTCATTGGACTGGAGCCCGCCATCTCAGCCCCAGAGGTCGCAGCATTGGCCTCTTGAACAGGATCAGAGCTCGGACTTGGCCTAGGCGACCTGCTGAATTCCTCCCCTCCCTCATTTACATTCATGGAATGGGAACCACTCTGTTGAAGGTCCTCTATAGCGACCTCCTCCATTGGGATTAACCCAGCATTGTCCTTTGGGAGAAGGTTATTCCTTGCAGCAGCATCCCTCTCTCTGCTGGCCTTGGCGTTCGCAGCTCCGTGGGCCCTCTTAGACTTCTTCTTGTCAGAAACTCCAACAATTCGAACCATGGCGGCTTCTTGTTCGGGAGTCAAAACTGCACGACATCAAAGTATTAGCTCTGAAAACAGAACCCACGACTAGCCGGATGTGTCTCCGGCGAAGACGCTCGGGCGTGAGAGTAAGATCACAGTTGTATATAGCTCAAAATGTATTGAATAATGAACTCAGAATACAAAATGGCAGTTTGATAAGGAGTTGCAATTCGAAATAGTTCTATGTACGAATTAATTCTACATACGAGCAAACCATCTGATAAATACAGAAATACGATTGCAAGCAGTTCTATGTACGAATTAATTGATTCTACAAGCGAGCAAGTAAGTGTCGAGCTGAAAGTTAAGTATGCAGATCAAAACAATCCTATACGCCTATAAAAAAGCACTTATGCAAGTTAACATTGGACGAGCTAATGAGCGAAGGCGAATAAACCCTTACCACCGATGTGTTCTCCATTGTTCTTGCAATAGTCAGCTTGCTTCTGACAAAACTGACAATTCTCCTCTAATCTACCCAAAGAGTGGGTTACCCAATCAGGGTACACACAGCCTCTCAATACAGTGCGAGGGGCTCTGTGCCTCATCTCCGGGCATCATCCACTGCTAGAACATAATTGTACTTGGTTGTCACTAATGACTCCCAATCGACGGGTCCATCCTTGACCGGGGCACACGGCTTTCTATACAAAGTTCTACACCAAGGAGGCTCCCGAGTAATTCTCCTCACCGATAGCATCGGATTCATCATTAGGCAACGGAAATTCCCAACCCGGCTGCTCTCAACTAAAACTACATGTGAGTTCCAGCAATTGTGTTTATTTGGAAGGTTGGTAAACAACTTGGGAGAGTTGGGCTTGGAGGGAGTACTAATTCCCCAGTCGTGCTTATCTAGCTTGGCACCAAAGAACTCTTTGAAAACCTTCATGCAAGGCTCGTGGCCCAAGAGCCTACACACCATTGCAAAGCACACCAAAGCACTCTGCAAGTGTTAGCACCGAGTGAAGGGGGAGGGCATCCATACATTCCAGGAATTCGTTAATGAAAGGATCCAGCGGCAACCTCAAACCAGCCTCAAACTGCCCATAGAAGAAAGCTACCTTAGTAGCATCCTTAGTGAAGGTCGTACGGTATTTGGCTAAAAATTGTTTCTGATTAAGGATAGTCAACCTAAATTCTGCCCTATCTACCCCACAGAAGTTGTAGATCACATCATAACGAGACTCCAAGTTCTTCCTCCCACGAGTAGGTCGTTGAGGTACATAGCCCCTCTCATTCTTGCCTGGCACCACATTGGGCCCAAATGCATTGACAATTCGAGGACCAGAAGAAGTTGAGGCAGCGTTCCCTTCTTGAGTCGTCATATCTGTACAAGCAAAAGAGGAAGCAGGGGAGTCAGTCCTATGATCGTGATCAGTCGACCTACCTAAGGACGACCTAGACTCCCCTGGGAAACCTATCCTATTTCTAAGGAAGGAGGGCTTTTGGACGTCCCTAACATAAAATAAGGTGATATGGTCAAGCAATTCATGGAATAAATGAAAAGCGACAACATTTGAGTCGTCAATCACCACATTATCAGTTTCTCCTACAATGGGCAGCCCTATCTCAGTGTAATTCAATCCCCAACTAGTCAAAATGGAGGCGCACTCATCTAAGGACATCACTCTCCACTCACCGTTCACATTCTTGCATGCCCTACGGTTAACGATACGATAGCCGTACCACGCTCCCGGTTCGCAACTAAAGGTCCTAGCCATGGCGGAAACGGAGAACAGTGCAAAATTAAAAGCCCTAAAACAAAAATACAAGGGAAATACCTCAATTGATTGAAGAAAGGAAGTTCGTTGCTGAAGCCGAGAGCTGAATTTAAATCTTGCTGAAATCCCTTGATTATCGCCGGAGAAGAAGAAGTTCTAGAGCAGTAAAAGTTCTAAACGAAGAGGAATTTCTCTATTTATATTTTCCTAAATTTGGAAGGGGAAAAGAAAATCAAAATTAATTTTCCAAAATTAAAGATTGAGGCGGTTTTCGAGAAGGAGTTCCAAACGTCAGAACTGTAATCATTGCTAAAACCGGCGCTCCTTCATCTCCAACCGTTCATCACCAACGATCAGGATGTTGCCACGTCATCATAGTCGACCTACTTCAAAGACTAGTATCGACCTTCGAGTAAAGCAATTTTTGGCAAAGAAATCTTCTTAACTTCCAAGTCGACGAAGTCAACTCGAAAGTTGGGGGCCACTGAACATACCAAAAGTGTCGAGTTGGGCCAAACGAGTAAAGCCCAATCACAGATAGCATTGGCACCCACATTCTCAATGAGACTGATCCAATCAGAACAAGGCCCACGGCCCATCTCACACATCAGTCGACTAAGCCCATGGTCCGACTTACAGGTCCCGACCTAACTTAGTCCGACCTCATGATCCATGCTACAATTCGGGTACGAACCATGCTCTACCCGACAGTCAGGTCGACCATTCCACGAGTGGCGACCTCGACCTAACTCAGCAAGTGACGACCTGACACTTGCCGGCTTATTTGGTTAATCAATGCTCACAACTACATCCCTACAAATCAGGGACCGTTATAGACACGTGCCCACGACCAAGTAACTGCCGCTATAATCTCGGAGGACATGTTGCCTCCCCAAAAATACATCACTCTTGCCTATAAATACTTCATCACTACCAAACGGTAAAAGGTAACTGCCATTTTGTATTCTGAGTTCATTATTCAATACATTTTGAGCTATATACAACTGTGATCTTACTCTCACGCCCGAGCGTCTTCGCCGGAGACACATCCGGCTAGTCGTGGGTTCTGTTTTCAGGTCAAGAAGCCAGGTGATCAGTCCTGCCACGTGGAGGAAGATTGATAAGCACATTTCCTGCAGCATCAATAACCATTAACACAAAAAAGATAGTTGCTTGTATCCAAAACTCAATATATACAAAATATCAATGTTTACAATCAACAAGCTGCATCCTAAGAAAACATACCACCGCCTATTCATTACTGCCATTTCCACGCTGTTGCATAAAACAACGTTTAAATCTTCTATCTCTTAGCGTTGAGCCTCAAGTTGCTTTTGAAAATCTGTTTTGAGGGATGACACCGTCTCCTCAAGTTCAGCAATACGGGCTGCAGAAGCACTTTGAGAAGTTGAGGCTTTACCAAACACCCTAGTTTTGGTAAGACCTTGTCCCATACAGTGCACTCTCCCATGGTCATCATTTCCCATAAGATTTGTGAATATCTGTTCTCGCTTGCTGGGAGATTTTTGTTCCTCCTCTGGTAGCTCTTCAATTGCATCATTTAATGTTAACTGTAACAAAAAACAACATGTTCAATATAATTGTTTTAACTTTAATTAATATTATGAAAATGAAGTTAGAAATGGAAAAATTATTCTATACAAGAACAAAACTGAAACAGAAAAGATTGAAACTTTAACTTACGATCATACGAGAGGTGGTTTCGTCTGCAGCCTGAACACTTTTGTCCGTGCGCTGAGCTATAAACACGCTTACGCGATCAGTTGGTAATCCCTCGTCTCCTCTCTACCATTTATAATAGAATCATTTGACCAAAAAAATATATTTATATACGATACAAAAAGAAACATTAATTGACAACTGAGAACTAAATTGAACGATGACAAACCTCTTTTATGATAGAGCAATGCGACTTTTTTCCAGTCCTGTTCAGGCACTCTTGCTTTGCTCGATTCGCTTGATTTATTAGTGATAATTCCTGAAAAAAAAAGAAGATAATATTAGTATTAATTTGACTACTTATATAATACATTCACGATAATAGATTGAGATTAATTTGAAATATACCCGAGCCTTTTCTGTACTCCACATTGCAATAAGTTCAGCCCATTGATTCGCAACACACGCATGGGGTGGGTGAGCCAATCGCTCCTCGTCGGTTTCATACATATAATACATACATTTCACCTGACATTTCCATATTACAAAGTCATAATCATAAATGTGAGTAAAATTGCATAGTAAGCAAATGAGATCTAAACAAATACTCCCTCCGTCCATTTACATACTTCACACTTTCTATTTTGGGCGTCCACTTACTTAGTTCACACTTTGTTTCTTTCCTAAAATGGAAACTTTATATTATTAAAATATTAACCCTACCCCACTATAATTTACTATTCCCTCCACTCATTCTCTCTCCTACATTATTTTAATACTCACAATACCATTATAATTTACTATTTCCTCCACTCATTCTCTCTCCTATTTTACTTTCACACTCACAACACTTTCAATATAATACTCCCTCCTTAATAAACGTGTAAACAGTAACCGTGAACTATGTAAATGGACGAAGGGAGTACATATTACAAGTAAATAAAGTCGTCTGTTGCATACTTATTATATGCTTGTCTCACATGATATTTCCAGTCTCGCCATTTTTTATTGAGAGCTACATTCATAACTGGCTCATACTCCGGAGGCGCATTGGTATTATCCTATATACAATTCAACAAAGAAAAAGAACAATTGTTAGAGAATCATAAGACTTTTGACTACTTACTAGAATACAAAACTAAAGCCAAGAAAAAATAATCAAGTAAACGCGAGATTTATGTAAGGAATATGGATTACAACTTACTAGAACGTCTCTCCATATGTGATCTAGAACTGCTCGTTCCATCTGATGCCACTCTCTAGTTAATGGGAAATGTTCCCCATTTCTAACAAAATATCCTAGCTGAGTAGCTAGTTTTGCATTATCCCCACCAACAGGTTGTCCAAATTCATTCCATATTATATTAATGTCTCTAAACCCAAATCCCTCAACACCGGCAAATGAAGGAAAGTTGTGACTTGGAATTTCCCACCCTCCAAATTCCGCCATTTTTTCGTTTGAGCAGAGGTCAATTGGATCAATCCCATATACGACAATGATGCATTAGGGGGAGTGGGATCGTTTGGGACTACGAGCGGCGGGTTTTGTCTACCCCTCTTGTTGCTACCCCCTCTAATGTCTCTCTCCTTAGGAGGCATATTTTCAACACAAAAACCAACTACAAAACCTCCACACAAAAATCACAAAGAAAGTGCAACAATAAACACACCCCCACAATCAAATTCTCCTTCCAATTCCCAACCGAACCACCACACTACAGTTTCAGCACAACCCACCTATATATAAGACGGAGAGACAAATTTTAGTAATAACATTGTCTTAGTAAATAGTAAGCAAATAAGATCTAAACAAATACATATTACAAGTAACAATATTAATATTCAACCATACAAAAATAACAAGTTTGATTGAAACATGAAACATAAGTAATAATATTGTCTTAGTAATAATAAGCAAATAAGATCTAAACAAATACTACTCAAACTAATCATCATCATTATCGGCCATATCAACATCATCATTATCGGCCATATCAACATCAACATCATTGATATTAGTAGTTTCAATCTCGACCCCATCAACTCCCTCTCGCACCCACGATGCTTCTTCGTTAGCAACATTTTCATCCAGATCTTGTGAGCAAAATGGTACCAATTGTGGAATCGAATCTGAAACTTGTTTATCATCATTTGAATATATGTCAAAACTATCTCTTGGTGTAATCCTCATCACAACTTTCCAATCACTTTCTATAGGATCTTTAACATACCAAACTTGCTCAGCTTGAGATGCTAATATGAATGGTTCATCACCAACTCGATTATCTTTAACATACCAAACTTGCTCAGCTTGGGTTTGGGGTGGGGAATACGGCGATGGGAAATTGCTAGCGGAAGGAGCGGCATTGAGACATATAATGGCCATAATTCCTACACCATTAACATGCATCTACTTTTGAAGGGCTCTGTTGGTTCAGGGGAGAAGGACGTAGGGTTGGGTGATGGATTGGAGGAGTAGCCGTGTGAGGGGTGGTCGGGTAGGGATTAGGGTTGCAGTTATTTTTTTGGCGGGGTGGGTTCGTGGTGGTGTAATATATGGTGGCAGGAAAGGATGCCGTGGCATTAGACTTGTGTTTTAATGTGAGTTCACGATTAACCAACTTTTCATGCAACTCATCAAAGGAGATATGTGTTTCACGACTTTGAACCGCATCAACAACGGAATCAAAGTCTGGATCATTTAATTGCTCAAGGACTCGATCTACGAGATCATCAGACTCGAGAGGGCGACCTAGGGACACTAGTTTGTTGACACAAGATTTCAAATTCTGCATATAGTCAGAGACAGGATAAGGGCCTTTGGTGATGTTATGAAGGCGATCTTTGATTTGTTTTAGATGACCTCTAGAAGGATTGCATAGGTTTTGGCAATAGTCCTCTATGCATTATAAGTTGTGGTGCATTGGCAGATGAGAGGAGCTAGGGAAGGAGATAGGGTGCCTGCTAAGGCACAAATGATTAATTTATCTTGGTGAAACCAAGTAAAGTAAGTGAGATATTTGGTTGGAGCAGTAGGGGCGGCGGGAGCGGTGGTGGCTTAGGTTTGAGGAGAGGGTGACACGGTGGAGGTGGGTGTGGATGGTTCGGATGAGGGAAGATATTGTGGTGGGGCTAACAGGGTGCCATCGATGTAGTTATATAAGTCGTGGCCAAGTAGGGTGGCTTCAATTTGAATCTTTCAGCAATATTGTTAGTGGAGGTTAGTTTAAGGATGTGAGAAAGCGAGATCACAATTAGTGGCTTGGTGGGTTCGGCGGAATTAGGGAGGAAAAGGGAGGACTTGACGGCGGAAACATGGAATGTAGAAGAAAGAAAGAAGGAAGAAAAGAAGATTTTATTTTTTATTTCTTTTATGGTATTTGAATAATAAGCTTTGATAACATGTTTGAATAATAAATATTGAAAGAAAATTCAAATTTTCGTATTCACTTATAAGATATATATATCCATTATTGAAGTTTTTCTACTACAATTAGACATGGGCAAACCGGAACCGGAACCGGGCGGAACCGGAGAACCGAACCGGAACCGGAACCGGAAGAACCGGAACCGGCGAGAACCGGAACCGGTGAGAACCGAAACCGGCCGGTTCACGGTTCAATCCCGGTTCCTCATTTTAAAAAACCGTGAACCGGCGGTTTTGGAACCGGAACCGGGGAACCGGAACCGGGGAACCGGCGGTTCGGAACCGGAGAACCGGCGGTTCTTGCAGAAAATTCAAAAAAATTCGAATTTTGCCCCTTTTTTTTCAGCTTTTTTCAGTCAAATTTTCGACTAAGCAATGTTTACAGTATCAAAGACATATTTGGGATTATTTATATGGTAAATAAACTTGATGATGCTGTTGTTTTGTTCAATCAATGAGACCACTGTAGCCATTTTTTCGAGTATCAACGATGTTACACTTGCTCTGTTTCTTTCATATAACAATGAATTGTTATTCACCAATCTAAATGAAAAGGAATTCTGTGTTACTGAATATATACTATTAAGGTCTTCTCTAGTTATAAGTTGCTTAGTACGTAGTATATAATTTCTCTCGGGGAAATTGAGTCATAGCTTCTTTATTGTACACTTCCACTTGAGAAAATTTGAGACAATAACTAAACACTTGCAGAAGTTTCAAATGGAGTTGGAGTGAAGCAAAAGGTATGGGTCAAACAATGGCACCATAATTTCTCTTGGGGAAATTGAGTCATAGCAACACAGAAGACTCTCACTTCATGCACACTGCTTGAATTTGGATATGGGCGGTCGCCCACCTCTCTTGGGCGGTCGCCGCACTCAGCTTTTCAAAAAAAAAAAAAAGCCAAAAAAGGAACCGGGAAATCGTGAAACCGGAACCGGAACCGGCATCAAGGAACCGGAACCGGGAACCGGATTTAGGCGGTTCCATCTCGGTTCCCCCCTTCCCCGAAACCGGAACCGGCGGTTCGGAACCGAAACCGGAACCGGGAACCGGATGCCCATGCCTAACTACAATTACAAAAAGAGAAGAAGATAAATTCAACTAATAAATTGATGTAGAGTAAAAAGCAGCGGTGGTACCAATCTGATGATATGATAGGTGACCTATCCGCTGCAAGTCTGTAACTAGTATTGCAGCGTTTGATTGCAATTTTAATATAAAATCATTTTTTTTTAATTAACAATCTATTGAGATTTAATCAATCAATAAATAAATAAATATAAAGATCTAATGAGCATTTTGTGCAACCAATTGTTGAGACTTGATTGCGGCGGTTCCAAATGATTACAATCGTTTACAACAATGAAATTAGAAGGTTATAAGCTTGTGTAGTTTATTAGAAATTCCAATTTAGATATCAATTTCATTTCCTCCGTCTCAACAAAAAACTTTGCATTTGATTTGACAGTTCGATACTCGCTTCACTTGCGAAGGATCTTTTCACCCTTTCTTTTCCTTCATATTTTAACTGAATCCAGAATAATAATTTTAGGTTATTTTAACTATTTGAATAAAAATTTTAAAATTTTTATTAATAATATTTATAATTGTATATCGATAACAGATTTTCATTAAAATTACTGCACTAATCTAAAATAATTGCTCAAAATTTACTAAAATTAACAAAAAAAAAATTAAATAATTATGACATTGTGATTTCAAAATTAGAGTAAAAATTATGATCCTAATCTTATATACATTTGATTTTCTATAATAAATGTCACTCTTTTTATCCATTCCAGAATATACATTGCATTTTTAAATTATGAAATAGTCGTGGTATAGTTTCACAATTATATATTTAATATACAAACAAAATAAAGTAAATTTCTAAAAAAGTTCGCACTAATCATTTATTTATTTATTTATTTTTTGCTCCCAAATTAATGTCAATTATAAACAAATAAAAACTACAACACTTTTAAATACTATCCCTCAACCTCACAATAAATGGTCATTTTTTAGTTTGGGTGACTTTGGGTGACATTCTAAGACTTTTAGTTTCAATTTTGTAAAGTGTATATATATATATATATATATATATATATATATATATATATATATATATATATATATATATATATATATATATATATATTTCAATTTTGTAAAGTGTATATATATATATATATATATATATATATATATATATATATATATATATATATATATATATATATATATATATATTTCAATTTTGTAAAGTGTATATATATATATATATATATATATATATATATATATATATATATATATATATATATATATATATATATATATATATATATATATATATATATACTACTCAAAGTCCCGATAAAGAGTTTGCCCATTTTTGGGCGGCCCAAATTAAGGAATTGGGAGGGGGAAGTAAAAATTATGTGAGTGTAATTTGTAAATAGGAGAGAGAATGAGTGGAGATAATAATGAATTATAATGGTGTTGTGAGTATTAAAATAATGGAGGAGAGAGAATGAGTGGAGGGAATAGTGAAGATTCATTTGTCAAAAAAGAAAAGTGAAAGCTATTAACGGGACACCCAAAATGGCAAAATGGGAAGCTACTATTGGGACGGAGGGAGTATATATATATACCGTGAGAACCACTTGTATACACTTGTTTACAGTAGATATTTAGTTACTGTATACATATACAGTCTACTGCATATGTATACAGTAGTTAAGTATTTACTATATACAAGTGTATAACCACACGTATACACTTGTATATAATAGCTAAATATCTACTGTATATGTATACAGTCTATTGTATATGTATACAGTAGCTAAATATCTACTGTATACAAGTGTATACAAGTGGTTCTCACGGTTCTTATTTTAAACGATTTTCATTGAAGCGTGACCATATATATATATATATATATATATATATATATATATATATATATATATATATATATATATATATATATATATATGTATTGGTAAGCTTTGATAAATTTTCTTTCATATATAGTTACTAGAATAAGCCCGTGTTCAAGAACACGTATTTTTTTTTTTTTTTTAATTAAGCCCATGTCCGAGGACACGTTTTTTTTTAAAGGGCAAAATGGGAAAGGGACAACTTAGTGAGGGCAAAATGGAAAATTCGGCACTTGGTACTGTTTATTGTACTGTAGCACCCCGTTCCCATATATACTATAGATTTAGAGACTTTAAAAAAATAGTCATTATCGATGAATGCGAGATTCATTTTTCAATCAGAAAATTTTGGGGGGAAACCTGTTTCTCCATAAGTTATATAAAATTCTGTTTTTAAATATACCGACTTGGTATTTTAAAGCCTAAACTCACTGTTTTAAGGCCTAAACTCGCTATTTTATTTTCTAGCTTAAACTCACTGTTTTAACGCCTAAACTCACTATTTTATTTTCTAGGTATTTTAAGGCCTCAACTCAATGTTTTAAGGTCTAAACTTGATATTTTTAAGAATGCAAGTGAACTTTTTATGACTTATGGAGAAAAAAGAGGTTTTCCCTAAAACTTACTCTTTTCCAATACCTATATGCAATTTTACATGTTACTCCACATGAGTTTATATAAAGAGATATACGAAATATAGGACATATACTTATGTATATTTACTTATGAAATTATTTAAAATTTAACATTTTTAAACTTTTTTTTTTTTTTGAAATTCCTGAACACCTAATATCAATTATAGCCATCAGGGGTATTGAACCTAATATCTCTACGAATCTCTACGAGGGAGATAATTAAACCTGCTAAATATTCTGCTTGTAAACAAGTCTTTTGGCAACTTTTTTAAACTTGAAAATGGATATATGAAGCATTTCTTCCCCTTTCTAATAACAATAAGTAGCTTACTTTATGTGTCAACATTTTTAAGAAATTTGGATTACTAATTACTCCCTCCGTCTCAAAATGATTGTCCCATTTTTTTTGCTTTTATTACAAAGAAACTTTGAACAATAATTTTAGGTTTATTTAACTATACAAATGAAAATCTAAAACTCATTATTGATACACCATCAATAATACTATCAATTGCAAGTTTTAGATCTTCATTTGTATAATTAAATCAACCTAAAATTATTGTTCAAAGTTTCTTCGTAATAAATGCAAAAAAAGTGAGACAATTATTTTGGGAAGGAGGGAGTATATATTATCTGTACACTGATAAAATTATAATAAAATATTTTTCTTATTTGAACAATTTATAGTTTTGGGGGGTGTTCCATAATTTATTAAAAAAAGGGGATGGATACGAAGAGAAAAAGGGGGGAGGGGTAGTGGTGGTCCAAGTTGAGTGGATCAAAATCACACTTTAACTATAGTAACTTTATTTAGGAGTTGGACTTGAAGCATGTGATCGGAGAGAAGGTGTCAGCCCATTGGGCTCCGCCCACAACCCCATGCCGTCGATGGAGCCCTCCACTAAACCCCATCCATCTTCTCTTTCCCCAATGAACCTTTGTCAACCCCTCAACTCATATTAACTTCACCTGCCCCTCTTCCTAGTTGCATGAAAATTGTAATGTGATGGCACCTAGTAGCTGGGTTTGATCTTACTGTCCAAGATCTAATTGTATGATATTTCCTTCCGTTCAAAATAATTACTCCCTCCGTCTCACCTCAAGGTTTAACCTTTCATTTTTGGGTCGTCCCACCTCAAGGTTTAACTTCCTTAAATGGAAAGTTTTCCATATATTTATACCCTTATCATCTCCATATATTTACAAAAAAATCATTCTCTCTCCTATTTTCTACCACACATTCTCTCACTCATTCTCTCTCCTATTAAATATTTTTAACTTTTACATTCTCTCTCCTATTCCCTACCACACATTTAACTTTTATATTCTCTCTCTTCAAATTTTCTACCCACTTTAATTAAATTTCTTAAAAAGCGTGTCCACCTCAAGGTTCAACCTTGAGGTGGGACGGAGGGAGTATTACTTTTGAACAAAATATTTGATATTTAAAAAAAAAATAAAGGTAGGAATGAAGTATATATCATTATTGATAAAGATTATATCAATAATACGGTGAAATTGTACGAAAAACGTGACCGAATTACTGATATTAAACTTGTAATATGTGATAAAATTATAATTATTAGTGTCTATACACCACAATCAGGGTTTGATGTATCTATTAAACAAGAGTTTTGATAAAATTTGTAGGAGGTAGTGTAACGGGTACCTAGTGATGAAAAATTAATTATTGGTAGCGATTTTAACGGACATGTCGGGTCTATTCGTCACGACTTTTAGAGCATTTATGGAGGTTTTGGTTTTAGGGAGAGGAATGAAGCAGGAAATGGTATCTTGAAATTTGCAATGACATATGACTTGAGTATAATGAACACTTGGTTCAATAATAGACAATCTCACTTGGTAACCTATTTGAGTGGAGGTAATGTGAGTCATATTGAATTCTTCTTAAGAAGAAATACTTGTAAAAAAAAGTTACACATATTGTTAGGAATTTGATCAAATATTGCCTAAATTCTATTATGAGTAGAAAAATATTACTTATCCCATATTAGTTAGGAGAAGGAATAGTAATTACATATCAATTAGGAAAGGAGAAAAGTGGGTGTGCCTTCCCTATATAAATAGGCTTCACTAGTTAGGGTTTAGAGAGAACTTGAGAGAGTTAGCATATGTTTACAATTTAGAGAAAAAAATTGTACGCTTGTATGCGATTGGTGAGGATATTCAAGAGTGTTGAGAGAGGGGGTGTCTCAATTCTTGTAATATCAAGAAATATATAGAAGTTATATTTTGGGTGGAATAGGCTTTTAGCCGAACCACAAAATATTGCGTGTTTTGTCTTTATTTCGTATTGTGTGTTGTTTGATTTTCTCTTGTTGCGGATTTCTTGTATGGGTGAGCGATCCTAACAAGTGGTATCAAAGCCCTGGTTGAAGAGAATAATTCGCATCAAGAAAAGAGAGCAAAAAAAAAAAAAATTTGAAGAAAGAAATTGCAGATTCTGGTTCGTTTTTTTCAGCGCAGCGGTGGGAAAATTGATGTAGAGCTTTCGTTTACCGTTGGATCGAGCTGATTTTTGGTGAGTAGTTTCGGGACTAATAGATCCTAAATCTGAACGGTGGAGATTGGATTTTAAGGTCCCAGGCATCGGGAATTGTATCCGAACAGCAGCAGCAGTTTGAAGAAATTTATATTTTGAGGAATATGGATATTGGGATATCGAAGTATCAAGTCCCGACCTTCGATGGGAAGATGGATTTCACGGTGTGGCAGATGACAATCCAAGATGTGTTGGTTCAACAAGGACTTGATGAAGCTTCGGAAGAGAACAAACCGGATGGGATGAAAGACATAGATTGGGCCAAAATTCAGAAGAGGGCTTCGAGTACGATAAGGTTAGCACTTGCTCCTGAAATTAAATATAGTGTTTTGAAAGAGACAACAGTGAGGGGTATTTGGGAGAAACTTGCTAGTATCTATGCGTCTAAGTCGCTGACTAATCGGTCATTCTTAAAGATGGATTTATATTGTTTAAAGTTTGATGAAGGGGGTAATTTGCATGACCATATTAATTCTTTCAGTCAACTAGTATGTCGATTGTCTAATGTTGATGAGACAATTAAAGATGAGGAGCAAGCTTTGTTATTGTTGGCTTCATTACCCAAGTCCTACAAGCTTTTTGTGCAGATGATGTTGACAGGTAGGACTACTTTAACACTTGATGATGTGGTTCAGGCGTTGAGGGATAATGAAAGGATGACGAGGAGTGATAGCTTCTCCAATGGTGACAGAGTACTAGTTACGGAGGGTTCTGAAAGAGGGAGAAATTATAATCGTGGTGGCTCAAAAGGAAGAGGAAGGTCTCAATCTAGGAGAGATAAAGATGTGAGTAAGATTGAGTGCTTCTACTGTGGAGAGACTGGTCATATGCAGATGTGTTGCCCACAATTTGGTGAAGATTTGAAAAGTTTACGTGGTGTGCAAGGAAAGAAAAAGGTTGACGAAGAGAACGTTAACACGATTGATAGTGGAATTGATAATGGAGATTTTCTTTTGACAGAAACTATAGCTGCTGCTGATGTGATTGAGGAGAAGAAGTCTGAATGGGTGCTAGATTCAGCTGCTTCAGTGCATATTTGTAAGGATCAAGCTATGTTTGACACTTTGCGATCGGAGGGAAATTTTGGAGAAATCAAAGTTGGTAATGAGCATAAATTGAAGATTGAAGGTGTTGAGAGTGTACGCTTCAAGCTTTATGATGGGTCTGTGAAAACCGCTTTGAATGTGAAGTATGTTCCTGGTGCGACTGCGAATTTGCTTTCACTAGGAGTTTTGACATCTCGTGGGTATCGATATGTTGGAAGAAGACAGACGTGCAAAGTGTACAAAGGAAAGCGCTTGATTCTTCAAGGGAGAAAAGGTGCGAGAAATATTAGCTATTTGGAGGGGCAATCCTTGCGTAGAAGATCCTTTTGTGATGACAAACAGGAGAAGAAGATTGGGAAAAGAGTTTGCTTCTCTGGAGTTGATGAAATTTTAGAAAATTTTGGTCAAGGGGAGATTTGTTAGGAATTTGACCAATATTGCCTAAATCCTATTATGAGTAGGAAAATATTACTTATCCCATATTGGTTAGGAGAAGGAATAGTAATTCCATATCGATTAGGAAAGGGGAAAAGTGGGTGTGCCTCCCCTATATAAATAGGCTTCACTAGTTAGGGTTTAGAGAGAACTTGAGAGAGTTAGCATAGGTTTACAATTTAGAGAGAGAAATTGTACGCTTGTATACGATTGGTGAGGATATTCAAGAGTGTTGAGAGAGAGGGTGTCTCCATTCTTGTAATATCAAGAAATATATAGAAGTTATATTTTGGGTGGAATAGGCTTTTAGCCGAACCACGAAATATTGTGTGTTTTGTCTTTATTTCGTATTGTGTGTTGTTTGATTTTCTCTTGTTGCGGATTTCTTGTATGGGTGAGTGATCGTAACACATATTACAAAGTTATTCCGGGTGAGAGTACAACAACTCACTATCGACTTGTGTCACTTGATTTTCGAAGTAGAAGAATTTCAAAAAAGAGAAAATCACAAGAAGACCCTATAATTAAGTGGTGGAGGCTTAAAGGGAAGAATCAAGAGAGATTTTTAGCTAAAATGGTCACTATCAATATTTGATCGAGTAATATGTAGGATATGGATATAGATTCGACCTATGCTAATATGGAGCATACGATAAATGAGGTGGCAAAAAAAGTCATTGGAGAATCTAAAAAAAAATGTGTCACCAATTAAGGACACATCATGATGTAACGAGGAAGTAAAGCAAGAAATAAAGAGCAAGCGAGAATGATACAAATTATTGGAAAAATGCAGGAGCGATGAAAACTAGGAGAAGAATAAAGAGACTAGAATAGAAGCAAAGAAAGCAATAAAAGACGCAATAGCAAAGTTAAATCGGGATTTGTATGATAGATTAGATATAAAATAATGGGAAAAGGACATACTCCCTCCGTCCCATAAGTCTTAAGAAAACTTTTCATTTTGGGCGTCCCATAAGTCTTAAGAATTCCCAAAATGGAAATCTTAAATCACTATTCTCTCCACTCATTCTCTCTCCTACATTATTTTAATACTCACAACACATTATAATTTATTATTCCCTCCACTCATTCTCTCTCCTATTTAATTTTTCACACTCACAACACTTCTTTCACTTATTCTCTCTCCTAATACTATAATAATATTCCTTAATTCCCGTGCCATTTCACTTTTTCTTAAGCTCTATGGGACGGAGAGAGTATATAGAATTGCTCGTACGGGGGATAAGAGGAAACGAGATATTGGAAGGGTTAAATATGTGAATGATGTAAACCAAAGAGTTATGGTTAGGGATAAGGGGATGAAAAGAAAGATGAAGTTCGTACTTTGATACCTTGTAGTGGCGATCACGGCACGATATTGGGAAAAGGACATATATAGAATTGTCATTTATTTTATTTTTAAAGTGTCCCCAAAGAGTCGGTCTTGGGGGAAAATGCGTTTCTCCGTGCTTCTGGAGAAACGGGGCTTGTTTTGTCGCGCGACATAATAAGCCGCTCGGATATACTTTCATCGCCTTCGGATATCCGTAGCTTTGGAAAGGATATCCGTGCTTTGGAAAGGATATCCAGTAAATCAAATATTTTTTTCGATATCCTTTCCAAAGCTTCTCGGATATCCGTAACATTGAATATGGATATCCGTAAGCTTTGGAAAGCGATAGCCGTAAAAAATATTTGGTTTCTGGATATCCTTTCCAAAGCTTCTGGATATCCTTTCCAAAGCTTCTGGATATCCAGAAGCTTTGGAAAGGATATCCAGTTGTGGTGGCTAAGTATGTCGCGCGACAAAACAAGCCCCGTTTCTCCAGAAGCGACGGAGAAACGCGTTTCTCCCCAGATTTTATGGTCCCCAAATTGTATTTAAATTGAAAAATCATTTTGAAATGTTAATACTAAGTGTTATATATAAGGGAGAATGCCCCATAAATTTTAAAAAGGTTTCATAATGTCACATAAGTTTCTTTCCGTATTGTAGTATCATGTTGTATTATTCTCTAATAATACTTCATACAAGATAATATATAATACTAAATACTCATATAATACAACATTTATGATAACAGTTGGCGTCGGTGATCATTGATCGGATTTCAGCTAGTTTCCGACGGATTTCCGGTTATCGTATTCCGGCGACCGGTGATTATATTTTGCGGACGGTGGCGGCAGGCGACAGATGGCAGCGGTGGGTGGCAGCTGCGGGCGACGGTTGTTGTGGCAGGATGCAGTATTGACGATGATGTATCATAATTTTTAAGTACTACATATAAAATACAGTATAATATATTAATGCGTAAAAACTTATTAGACATTTAAATTAATGAAAAATTTGAGGAAAGTGATTTGTACAAAAGAAATAAGGAAAAATTCCCTATGTATAATGTAAAATTTTAAACACCCCCAATCACTTTCCAAGGTACAATAATTTTGTATTAAAAGTTAGACTACCCACAGTGGTTTCATCCCACTCTTGCATTTCATCTAACACTTTTTACACTTTTTCTCATCCACCTAATATTTCATCTACCCATTTCATTTACCCCCACTCCAATGACTAACTTAAATTAAATTTCAACTCCCTCCAACTCATCATTCTATACCCCACTACTTTTATTTTATTTTATTTATATTCTTTATTTTTATGAAAACTAAGTGTTTTTTTTCTGTGTCCAAATCAAATGAAACTTATATCGATTTGTAGGGAAAAAAAATGATGAATTTTGGTGAAAAAAAAATTAAAAAAATAATTAATTTACTAGGTAATAATTCAAATTTCAAATTGAAAACTAAGTATTTTTTTTGTGTCCAAATCAAATGAAACTTATATCGATTTGTAGGAAAAAAAAATGATGAATTTTGGTGAAAAAAAAAATTAAAAAAAAAATTAATTTACTAGGTAATAATTCAGCCCAAATTGAAAACTAAGTGTTTTTTTTTTGTGTCCAAATCAAATGAAACTTATATCAATTTGTAGGGAAAAAAAACTGATGAATTTTGGTGATTTTTTCTTTTTATTTTTAAATCATTTATTATGAGATAATTGAGTTTAAATAATTGGGTGAAAAAATAATAAAGTACGGACCAATGGTTGCTTGACACGTGTCCAATTAAAAAAAAATTAAAAAAAAAAAGCTTTCATACGGGATGAAAGTTTTCATCCCGTTAATTAATACAGCCATGATCCGACCTCCATTGGACTCCTTCCGGGCTGACTTAAACCATTTCATCCCATGTTTAATACCACCATTGTAGGTAGTCTTAGTACTGCTACTATCACTTGTCACTACATCATGACCTACATATCCTTTGTTCAAGGCACAATCTTAATAAATGTTGCCCTTTGAAATCTAAAAGATTTTAGTATGTTCAAAGCATATAGACCAGTTTGGTCCTGGGGACCAATCTTTTTATTTTATTGATGGCAGCCTTGCATTAGTCTCCAATATTTGTAAAAATCATTAAAGTACACAACCTTCAATGTTACGAAATTGTGTCCAAATAAGTTGTAACAAAATCTAAACCGTGACTATTAAGTTAGGAATTTTTTTGATATTCGCCCAAGAATAAAAAGGGGAAGGACGTAGAGAGACAATATTAGCCTTCGAAAATTGAGCGTGCACTTCGCACATACTTCCTCCGTCCCGCTAATATTAGCACACTTTCCTTTTTGGGCGTCCCGCTAATATCCGCACACTCCCAAAAAAGAAACTTTATATTAATAAAATATTCACCCAACCCCACTCATTCTCTCTCCTACATTATTTTAATACTCACAACACCATTATAATTTATTACACCCTCCACTCATTTTCTCTCCACTCATTCTTTTACACTCACAACATTTTATTAAAATATCATATTCCTTAATTCCCGCGCAAACAGTGTTTGTGCTAATACTAATGGGACGGAGGGAGTACACATTTTTGTTTATTTTGTAACTGTGCACATGCAAGCCCGTGTTAATAATTATAAGAGTCCTATACTAAATATAAATATGGGGACCCTTTGTATTAAAAAAATACACTATGAAATGATTGCATATTGTTGAAGTAATAAACAAATATTTCATTGAAATATATTATAAAAAGAAAATCAAACTTTCTAATTAAACTTGAAACAAATGAAATGAAGAGAAAACCCAAAAATGTAAATGAGAGGAAAGTACAAGTAGGAGAAAAGAAGCCCAAATATGATAATGAGAAGAAAGCTCAAGTAGGAGAATATTAAAAAATTGGGTTAATGACAATTTAGGGCCTGTAGTGTATAGGGGCGATATTACATTGGGGCCTGAAGTCTTAAAACTATCGATTTGGGGCCCGAATTTACAATTTTGATCAATTTGGGGCTTTTTGACGAAAAATGTTAAAAAAATCCCGTTAAGTGACCATGTGCGAGGCATGTGACATTCAGTGAGGGCATTTTGGTCATTTCGCGTTCAGCCCAGACTTCAGGCCCTAAATTGATAATTTTCCTATAAAATAATAAATAAAAATATTTAGTTTTTTTTTCTAATAATTTATATTACTAATTATTTTGCTTCAAAAAAATTACTAATTATTTTAGAATGGATACTTTATAAAATATATAAATAAAAATAGATTAAATAAAATAAATTGAACATACCAAAAGTGTCAAGTTGGGCTAAGCAAGTAAAGCCCAATCACAGATAGCATTGGCACCCACATTCGCAATGAGACTGATCCAATCAGAACAAGGCCCAAGGCCCATCTCAAACATCAGTCGACTAAGTCCATGATCCGACCTACCAGGTCCCGATCTAACTTAGTCCGACCTCATGATCCATACTACAATTCGGGTACGAACCATGCTCTGCAGACGGAGTCGACCATTTCATGAGTGGCGACCTCGACCTAAATCAAGAAATGACGACCGACACTCGCCGGCTTATTTGGTTAATCAATGCTCACAACTATATCCCTACAAATCGTGGGACCGTTATGTACACGTGCCCACGACCAAGTAACTGCCGCTATAATCTCGGAGGACATGCTGCCTCCCCAAAAATACATCACATTTTCCTATAAATACTTTATCACTACCAAACGGTGAAAGGTAACTGCCATTTTGTATTCTGAGTTCATTATTCAATACATTTTGAGCTATAATATACGGTTATCTTACTCTCACGCCCGAGTGTCATCGCCGGAGACACATCCGGCTAGTCGTGGGTTCTGATTTCAGGTCAAGGAGCCAGGTGATTAATCTTGCCACGTGGAGGATTATTGATAAGCACAATTCCTGCAGCATCAGTTTGGTTCCATTGCCGGGAATCGTGCTTTAAACTTGACCTCGAAAACTCTATCAACCTGCAACAATGGTGACCTCAGAGGGACACATATCCGAGGATTCACTTGGGCATGAAGAAGTGAACAACAACAACACGAACGCAAACGCTGAGAACCTCAACTTGCCTCCTCCCCCACCGAATCGTCCTCATGGTAGAGCCACCCGCTCTACCAGTGTTGTTGATGGCAGAGGATTGCCTGACACAAGGAGAGGGAAAAGGCATATGGATGGGCAAGGAATTCCACCTCCTCCAAAACGTCCAACTGCTCGAGGTTAATGTTGGAAACGGGCGGAGTCCCTCCACCAACCCCATGAGCAAGAAGGAGATGATGTTGGAGCGAGCCCCGGATTACGGCCGACTTGATAGCCATGGAGGAGGCGTAACGTGCCGACATACGCTCTGAGATAGTGTCCCCTACTCAGGTTTCTAATGGGCAACAGGCCAGGAGTTTGAGGCCAAATGAAGGTGTGGGGCAGAATGGTGAAAACAGGATAGTTCAACGAGCTCCCACGGTCGTTCATGTGTCGATAACGACCTGGGGCTAGCCTCAGCGAAACAGGGAGCAAGAGGCTCGGTCGACTTAAGGACGCGCTTAACGGCCCAATAGAAACAGAGACGGGTTTCGCCGGCCCGGGACGCGAGAGGTCGGGGTCTCATAGAGACGAGGAATGGGCGCAGTCGCCCGTAAGAGAGGAGAGGCGCGAGGTCGCCCTTTGGAGATTATAGGCGCAGGTCGCCACAAGGAAGTGACGAGCACGGATCTCGGTACGATCGAGAGAGGGCTCATTCTCACGAGGGACGAAGGAGTAGGCGGGTGACTCCCCCTAGAAGTGAAGGCCGAAGTCAAATCTTTGCGCCCCCTCCGAGAGATGAAAGACCCGATGCTAGGGAATGGTTGTTGATGAAAAAGAAGTTTGAGCAATGGGAGGAGGAGAAGAAAAGGATGCGGGAAAGGTCGAACGAATTGATTTTGCTCTTCGACCTTTATCCAAAGAAATCGAGAGATAGTCGGCCTCCTCCTACTTTCGGGTTGCCTCTTACGGAGAAGTATTCGGGGTCGACCAATGCAAGGAGTCATATAGCACATCTGGAGGCCACCATGTGTTTTGTCGCCAATGAGGACGACAATATGTGCAAAGCCCTCCTAAGCACACTATGGGGCAACCTTAACTTGGTTCAACGGTGCAGCGCGGGTAGCATCACTACTTGGACATGCTTCGGGACAAAGTTCTTGGATCGCTTCTCGATTGCGGGAGCTCGGAAGATAAGCATCACCGATCTGAATAACTTGGTGCGGGCGAAGAATGAAAGCTCGATGAGTTACTTCACCAAGTTTAAGGAAATGGTTGATAAGATAGAGGAGGACCTCACGATAGGGAAGTCATTAATTGCTTCCGAAACGGTATTTCCTCGGCGGACATGGATTATGAACTCACGGTTCGTACGGTAACAACTCGACGGGAGTTGTTTGAGAAGGTGTATAATGTCGCTCTTCTTTGAGGAAAGGAAAGAGAAAAAGAATGGTAAAAGCCCCAAGGTGGAGGTCGCGATGATAAAAAGGACTCCAACAAGAATGGAGGAAACAATAAAAATGGAAAGAAACGAGGACTAGGGCAACGGAGAAAGTGCCGAGGCTTTCGCTCCCCTTACGGTGAGTCGAACGAGAGATTATGAATGCTTTGTCGGCGGCTCCTCCTGTCCCAATGAATCCAGGCAACAAATTTAGAAGGGACAATAGCAAATATTGTGACTACCATAAGGACACTTTGGTCATCTCACGAGAGGATTGCTTGGGATTGAAGCGTATCATCCGAGAGAATGGTCGACCGGGGAGACTCGAAGCTTACGTGAAAAGGCCTCAAGCGGGTGGAGGCGAGCGGCCGACGGGCGGACGGCGGGGACCTAGGCAACCTAGATTGAACACAGGGGTCATTACGAGCAAGCAAGCAACACGGCCATCAAGCACAAGATCTTCCAACTCAACAAGGCCCCACATGTACCTCCAAGAAGAGAAGTCAGAGATGAAGCGATCAGCTTCTACCCCCATGAATTGGCAACTAATATGGCGGCTAGGGAGCAAGTTCTCGTCATCCCAGGTCTCATAGACGGATGCACGACGAGCAGACTCTTAGTCGACACAGGGGCCTGCAAGGATATTTTGTTCTATAAAACTTTTAAAGAAATGGGTCTTAATGATGAGCAGTTGGAGAGATATGATGGTAGGTTGGAGGGTTTCACCAACCATCGAGTTGATGCAAAGGGCAAGATAGAGCTCGACGTCGACCTAGGCCAACACCCCCTCAGGATCGTATCAAAGGTACAATTTATAGTGATTGATGTAAATAGTGACTATGCCGCTATACTTGGTATCCCAGGTCAGGTCGCTCTTGGAATGGTGGCATCGATCCCTCATCAGCGAGTCAAGTTCCCTACACCCACTGGAGTAGGGTGTGTACAAGGCACAGCTCGAGCCTACCTTGATCATGTTCTCAGAGAAAGAAAGAAAAGGGAGTTGGAAATCGAGACTGCAGACGGTTATTTAAAGTTGTCTCAATCAGTCACCAAAACTACCGGTGTCAACAATCACCGACGTGGAAGAGTCGACCTATCGCTCAAATGACGAGGTCATCCTTGAGTCGACACGTCACTCTAACACCACTGAGGTCGATTCAGATGTAGTTATGGTCGACCAAGTCATCATAGGCAACCTATGCCTCCAGCTCGACAATAACTCGGGGGCCACCACCACCACCAGCGAGGTTGCGGACAAGTTAGATGATATGATAGCGGAAGAAGCTCCACACACGAGGGCCGAGGAGAGACAAAGGGTCAAGGAGATAATCATTGAGACTCTACAATTCGGGGATGGACCGAGCTAGAAGGCTGTGGATGAGCTAGAGTCGATCACCAACCTTTCCTACCCAGACCAAAATTCGGATTGGGAAGCGGCTATCGGTTGAGGAGCGAGCGAAATCATCGAGCTACTCAAGGAAAGTAATGATGTCTTCGCATGGAGGGTGGAAGACATGAGGGGAATCAAGGAGGAGGTCGCTGTTCACAGGCGGAAGTCAACCCGACCATAAAGCCTAGACCCCAAAAATTGAGAAGCTTTGCTCGCGACAAGGAGGAAGCCATAAAAGCGAGGTACAAAAACTTTTGAATGCGGGGATAATCAAAGAGGCCACTCATACAACGTGGTTGGCCAACGTGGTCATGGTGAAGAAATCAAATGGCAAATGGCGGATGTGTGTCGACTTCACCACTCTCAATCTTGCTCCTTACTAAGGACAGCTATCCCCTTCCTAGAATCGACAAGCTAGTCGATTCCATTCTTGGTCACTCAACCCTCGGCTTCCTCGACGCTTACTCGGGTTACCACCAGATTAAGATGCATGAGGATGACATAATCAAGACGGCATTTCAAGCGGTGGAGGCATCTCTTGCTCTGACATGATGCCATTTGGATTGAAGAATGCGGGCAACTTATCAAAGGATGGTGAACAAAGTCTTTGCTTCTCAAATTGGCCGAAACATGGAGGCCTACGTCGACGATATGGTCATCAAAACAAAGGCGGACGTCACGTGGTCGACCTAAAGGAAACGTTCGCCAATTTAAGAGCAAACGACATGAAGCTTCAACCCTAGCAAGTGTGTATTTGGTGTAGGCTGTGGAAAGTTCCTTGGGTTCATGGTATCTCAACGGGGTATAGAAGCTAATCCGAGAAAAAATCAAGGCTTTAGTCGACATGAAGGCTCCCGCGGTGTCGAAGAGATGCGGCGACTTAACGAAAGGGTAGCGGCTCTTGGTCGTTTCATATCAAAGTCGGCCAGAGGTCTCTCCCCTTCTTCAAAGCATTGAGGGGACGAAAAGTTTTGAATGGACGACCGAATGTCATTCGTCGTTCCAACGGTGAAGGATTACCTCGCTACTCCACCTCTCCTGAGTAGCCCGACCACTGGTGAAACTTTGTTTGTGTATTTATCCGTGGGAGATAAATCAGTGGTAGCGGTTTTGGTTAGAGAAGATGAAGGGCTTCAAAAGCCAGTATACTACATCAGCAAGGCCCTATCAGACGTGGAGAGCAGATACTACAATGCTGAGAAGGTCGCCTATGCCCTAGTCGTGGCTTGAGGAAGGCTGCGAGCTTATTTTACAGCTCATCCAATTGTGGTGCTTACAAATGCTCCCCTAAGAAAAATTCTCCACAAGCCGGAGAGTTCAGGTCGACTTCTCAATTGGTCAATTGCTCTTACTGAATTTGACATTTAGTATCGACCTCGAAAGGCGTTGAAGGCTCAAGCTCTAGCTGACTTCTTGGTCGAGCTTACGTTCACCAAGGAAGACGACGAGCAGCGAGCTCCAAAAGAAAAGGCTAAAGGGAAGGAGTCGAGTCCCGGTCGCCATCGGTCTACCCGACGATTGTTGGAAGGTCTATTCGGACGGATCGGCGACCAAGAATAGCGGTGGAGCGGGATAGTGCTAATTGAACCGAGAATGCGGGACAGTGTACGAGGAGTCATTAAGGTTCAAGTTCGATGCTTCCAATAACCAGGCCGAATACGAAGCCTTGATAGCAGCTATAGAGTACGCTAAGTGTTTTGGAGCAACTA
Organism: Adenophora triphylla var. japonica; assembly: GCA_022495995.1. NCBI lineage: Eukaryota > Viridiplantae > Streptophyta > Magnoliopsida > Asterales > Campanulaceae > Adenophora > Adenophora triphylla. The sequence goes on from JAFEMH010007322.1 coordinate 53,103, forward strand.
AGATCATGGCTTGCTTGTGATTCACAATTGATAGTTAACCGAGTCCGAGGCGAGTACGAGGTGCTTAGTGCCACGGCGATCAAATATTGCGACCTGGTGAAGGAGGCTGATAAAAGATTTGGAATTACGGGAGATTCAAAGAATTGGACGAGAAGAGAATGAGCTAGCTGACCTCCTCTCGAAATTAGCCACTTCGGATGAACCACATGATGAACCTATCTCCTTCCTCGAAAGTCCAGCCTATGAAAGAGTAAAAATTCAATGCATAGATGATCCATCAAGAAATTGGACTCGGGAGAAGTGTTGGATCGAGGAAATGAAAGGCATACTTAGAAAGTGGTGAGGCGCGGATGACGAGAAGAAGGCTCGAGCTATCAAAAGAAAGCTCCAAGGTATGACATTCAAGGAGGCGACTGTTCGGAAGATCTTATACTCGACCATTACTAAAGTGCATCCACCCTCAAGAAGGTCGCCCTATCGATACACGAAGTGCATAGTGGAATTTGTGGTGGACACCGGGGGCGGGACTCTTGGCGACAAGTTAATCACTTTGGGGTACTACGGCCACACATGAGAGGCGACACTCACAACTTTGTTCGGCAATGTGATCAATGTCAAAGATTTGCCAACTTACCTCATGTGCCAACAACCGAAGCGAGACTCCGGGAATTGCGGCTTGGCCATTCGACATGTGGGGTGTCGACACGATTGGACCCTTCCCTCCCGCCCGAGGAAACTGCAAGTATGTGATAGTTGCCATAGACTACTTCACCAAATGGGTTGAGGCCAAACCACTAGCTCGAATCACAGAGGAGAATGCTATCAACTTCATCCACGACTTCATTTGGTGTTGATTTAGTTTTCCTTGTGCTATAGTATCCGACAATGGTTTACAGTTCTCCCAAACCTTCGAAACAGAAATGAATCGAGTAGGGATCAAACATTGGAAATCGTCTGTAGCCTATCCTCAAGGAAATGGACAAGCTGAAGCAGCAAATAAACTTGTTCTATCTTCGCTAAAGACAGGACTCGTAGGTCGACGAAACAATTGGTTGGACGAACTTCCCCTTGCTCTTTGGGCAGTTCGTACAACCACTCGGGGGCCTACGGGGGAAACCCCTTTCGCTCTCACTTACGGATCAGAGGCCATGGCACCTGCTGAGCTCAGATTCCCTACTGCTAGAGTGACCTTCTTTGATCAAGAGCAGAATGATACCAACAGATTGATCGACTTGGACCTGATCGACGAGAAGCGAGAAACAGCCTACCTCCGAATGGTCAACTACAAGCAGCGAACTAAAAGTTATCACGACAAGAAGGTCAAGGCAAGGACGTTCCAGGTTGGAGATTATGTGTTGAGAAAGATTAAGGCAACGGGTAGAAGGACCCAACAGAATAAGCTATCTCCTAACTGGGAAGGTCCCTATGTAGTTACTCGAGTCATCAAAGAAGGAACCTACATGATAGCTCATCCCGGAGGAGAAGAGTTGAAACATCCTTGGCACGCCACTCACCTCATCAAATACTACTTTTAATTTTCAGTTTCCAAGTTCAAGTTTGTGGTAGTTCTAGTGTCAAATTGATGTAAGCATGTTCCATACTTCAATGAAAAGCGCAGTTCATTCCATCAAGCATAGTGTTACAATAACCCCAACAAGCTCGACTCTTAGTCAGCTCCGTTTTAACAAGCTCGATTCTTAATCAGTTTGTTCAGTTAACAAGTCCGACTCTTAGTCGACTTCGTTCTAACAAACTCGACTCTTAGTCAGTTTGTTCTAATTAGCTCGATTCTTAATCAGCTTTGTCCAATTAACAAGTCCGACTCTTAGTCGACTTCGTTCTAACAAACTCGACTCTTAGTCAGTTTGTTCTAATTAGCTCGATTCTTAATCAGCTTTGTCCAATTAACAAGTCCGACTTTTAGTCGACTTCGTTCTAACAAACTCGACTCTTAGTCAGTTTGTTCTAATTAGCTAGACCCTAGGTCAGCTTCAATAGTGTGAGCAGGTTCGACTCATAGTCAATCTCATTCACAAAAAAGTTAAGCAAGTCTGAGGTCGACTAAATAAATAAAGATCAAGTCACCTCTAGGCTCAAGTTTACTCATTCATCCTATCTATATCTAGCTCGACGTTTACTTTAAAAAGCATACAACATGCAATAAATAAAGTCAGCTATGATAAGAGGTAAGTCTCCCAAAACGGGCTAAGGCTTAGACAAAATAAATTTACAAAAAGTGTCTTGCCTCCCAAAAAATAGGGCCAAGGCATTCAAATATTCAAGGAATCAAAAGAGCAAAAATGTTAGTTGGGACTTGTTCATTACAATTCAGCTAAGAAATTCAAGAGTTTTGGTTGACGTCGGCCCGGTCGTCGTCGATAGCGGCTCGTCTCTCCACATCTCCTTGTTCTTTGAGGACCTATGGGTTTACCCGACTACGAGTAAACACACTCATTATCTTCATCCATGGTGGCAGCATCCTCAAGTTCTTGCAGAACAACATCAAAATTCCTGTCGGCAACAGGGGGAGCTTCCCACTTCTCACAGTGGTCCTCTTCATCCTCTTGGGCAATGAAGGCCAAGTCATTTTCAAGATAGGGAACGAGCGAGTGACCTCTGCGAGCTTCCATGTCGTATTGAGACTCAGAAAACCAACGAGCTAATTGCTCGATGGTAACTGTAGCTGTTGAATCTACCAATGCACGACGGGCCATGTGCCTCTTCCCAACCTCGAGAAAGTCTTGTGCCTTAGCCACGATGGCATTATAGAACTCATCTCCCTCCTTGAACTTCTCCACAGCATCAGGGCCAGCCTTCTCCAGAGCCTCCTTCCACTTAGCTCGAGCTGAGTTATGCTCCTCGTTAAGCTCTGTCAAAAAAGAATCTTTATCGGCAAGAAGTTTGGAGACAGTGGCAAGCTCAACCTTCGTCCTCTCATGAGCAAGGCGCTCAGCATCCCTTTCTGAAGTTACTTCCTTGAGCTTGGACTCTGAAGCTTCGAGGTCGGACAGGGCCTTTGTCTTCACCATCTCAATAGCTTCATATGAATTGTCCAGGTCGTTGTACTTCTCCTTCAAATCCGCAAGCTCTTTAGCCTTTTTGGAATAATCTTGAAGGGCTTGCCTCTCCCTCTCGATGGAAGCTCTCCAAAAGCTTTTCACCTGCTCAACCATAGTAAGATTCTACATTTCAAAGAAACAGAAGAAGTGTTAGCTCGTAATTTGAGTGGATCGAGTAAAGGGATAAGCAACTACAATGAAAGAGAAAATGACAAATTACCTCACTATGAGCCATCCCAGTACGAGCAGAAAATTCCTCGGGGGTGATCCCCTTATCAGCAAAATGAGCTAGGAGGTCGACATCTATTGCCCTCCTAACAATCACTTGGCCCAGGCTCATGTCGGGATAGCGGCGGCTCAAGCTGTTAAACCCTTCTAGCGGAGGAACGTCACTCAACCTCTTCATTTTTTCATCCAGAGACTCCTTACTGGGAGGAAAGAAGGCTGGTGGAGGCAGTTGACTCGAGGACACAGACTTTCCCTTCTCAGATCGGGACCTCTTCTTCGAAATTATAAGACGATCGTCTTCATCTTCTTCCATATCATCGTCATCAACATTGACAACCTGTAAAGGGCTATCCCCCGCCATCCCAGCTCCAGAGGTCTCCACATTGGCATCTTGATTTGGGTCGGAGCTCAGACTTGCCCTGACTGACCTGTGGGAATCATCACCTCTTTCATTAGCATCATTGGATTGGGTGCCGCTTTGCAAAGGGTCTTCCAGCTCGACCTCTTCCATTGGGATCATTCCAGCGACATCCTTCGGGAGCAAATTGTTCCTAGTAGCAGCTTCTCTCTCTCTGCTTGCCTTAGCATTGGCAGCCCCATGAGCCCTCTTGGCTTTCCTCTTATCAGAAACCCCAACAATACGCACCATATTCGCTTCTTGTTCGGGAGTTAAAACTACACGACATCAAAGAAATCAAGTGTTAGCTCGGCAATTCAAAACAGTTCTACGAGTAAACAATTGACGAGGTAATTGATACAATTCAAAGCAGTTCTATGTACGAATTGAATAACTCTACATACGAGCAGGCAACGGACGATCTAAGAGTTGTATATGCAGCTAAAAATAACGCTATGTGCCAATGATAAGTTACTTATGCAAGTTAACAATGGACGAGCTAATGAATACAGGTCAAGTAAATCCTTACCACCAACATGCTCTCCGTGGTCTTTGCAGTAATTTTCATTCTTCTGACAAAATTGACAGTTCTCCTTCAACCTACCCAAGGAATGAGTAACCCAGTCCGGATATACCTGGCCTCTCAATACAGGAACAAGGGGTTCTACCACTCCATCCCTAGGCATCATCCCAGCCTGGATATAGTTGTACTTGGTCGTCCCTAACACCTCCCAGCTAATGGGCCCTTTCGCGACCAACGCGCACAACTTCCTATACAAGGTTTGATGCCATGGAGGCTCCCAGTAGTTTTCCTCGTCAATGGTGTCAGACTCACTATTTGGCAAGGGGAACTCCCATCCCAGCCTACTCTCTACAACTACCACATGGGAATTCCAGCTGCTATGCTTGTTGGGAAGGTTGGCAAACAATTTTGGAGAATTGGGTTTGGAAGGAGTACTAATCCCCCAATCTGCCTTGTCGAGCTTTGGAGCGAAAAATTCCTTGAAGACTCTCATGCAAGGTTCATGGCCTAGAAACCTACATACCATGGCAAAGCACACTAGTACTCTGCAAGTGTTAGCCCCAAGTGGAGGGAAGAGCATCCATGCACTCCGAAACTCGTTGATAAAGGGATCTAAGGGCAACCTCAACCCCGCCTCAAGCTTGTCCCATAAAGAAGGCCACCCTAGTGGCATCGGTAGTGAAGGCAGTACGGAACTTGGCCATAAAGTCCGCCTTACTAAGGATGGTTATCCTATAATCCACTCTACTTACTCCACGAAATCATAAACCATGTTATATCGGGACTCCATATTTTTCTTTCCTCGAAGAGGCCTACTGGGTATATATCCTCTCTCGTTCTTCCCGGTACAACGAGAGGAGCCAAACGCATCCACAATTCGGGGGCACGAAGAGGTCGAAGCGGCATTTCCTTCTTGAGTTGTCATATACGTACAAGAAGAAGGAGAAACGGAGTCGATCCCATGATCACATTCAGTCGACCTACCTAAGGGCGACCTAAACTCCCCTGGAAAACCTATTCTGTTCCTAAGGAAAGAGGGTTTGTGGACATCCCTCACATAAAACAAAGTGATATGATCAAGCAATTCATGAAATAGATGAAAAGCGACAACATTTGAGTCGTCAATCACCACATTTTCAATTTCTCCTGCAACTGCCAACCCTATTTCACTAAAGTTCAACTCCCACCTGGTCAAGATAGAGGCACACTCGCTCAATGACATCTCTCTCCACCCACCGTTTATGTGCTTGCATACTCTACGGTTAACAGTGCAATACCCGTACCAAGCTCCTGGTTCACTACTAAAGGTCCTAGCCATGGAGGAATTAAACACAAAGCAGAAATCAAAGCCCTAAAGCAAATATACAAGGGAAATACCTTAATTGATTGCAGAAAGGGAATTCGTTGCTGAAGCAGAGAGCGGAGTTTTAAACTTGCTGCAATTCCGTGATTATCGCCGGAGAGGGAGAGTTTGGAAACGGTAAGAATTCGAATTTGGGAAGAAGACTGAGTATTTCTGTTTTCCTAAATTTGGAAGGGGAAAAGAAAATAGGAATTAATTTTCCAAAATTAAAAGCTAAAGCGGTTTTCGAGAAGGAGTTCCAAGCGTCAGAATTGCAATCATTACTAAAATCGGCGCTCTTTCATCTCCTACCGTTCATCGCCAACGACCAGGATGGTGCCACGTCACCAAGAGTCGACTATACCTCAGAACGAGTATCGACCTGCGAATAAAATAGTTCTCTCAAAGATCTTAACTTCCAAGTCGACGGAGTCAACTCGAAAGTTGGGGGCCACTGAACATACCAAAAGTGTCAAGTTGGGCTAAGCAAGTAAAGCCCAATCACAGATAGCATTGGCACCCACATTCTCAATGAGACTGATCCAATCAGAACAAGGACCAAGGCCCATCTCAAACATCAGTCGACTAAGTCCATGATCCGACCTACCAGGTCCCGATCTAACTTATTCCGACCTCATGATCCATACTACAATTCGGGTACGAACCATGCTCTACCCGACAGTCAGGTCGACCATTCCATGAGTGGCGACCTCGACCTAAATCAGCAAATGACGACCTGACACTTGCCGGCTTATTTGGTTAATCAATGCTCACAACTATATCCCTACAAATCAGGGACTGTTATAGACACGTGCCCACGACCAAGTAACTGTCGCTATAATCTCGGAGGACATGCTGCCTCCCCAAAAATACATCACATTTTCCTATAAATACTTCATCACTACCAAACGGTGAAAGGTAACTGCCATTTTGTATTCTGAGTTCATTATTCAATACATTTTGAGCTATAATATACGGTTATCTTACTCTCACGCCCGAGTGTCATCGCCGGAGACACATCCGGCTAGTCGTGGGTTCTGATTTCAGGTCAAGGAGCCAGGTGATTAATCTTGCCACGTGGAGGATTATTGATAAGCACAATTCCTGCAGCATCATAAATATTTAGAAAAAAATTACTAATCATATATTTAAAGATGAAATAATGTAGTAAGTCTTATTATACCTAAACTAAAATTAAATATTTCATTTTAATACTTAATTTTACATTTTATAATTTTACAATTATAAGTTGGTTAAAATAAATTACATAATAATGAATAAAAAACTAACAACTTTACAAATGTTTCCTCTATCATCAAGACTAAACCCAACAACCACTCCGCCACCCCACCCCACCCACCATCCCTCTAAAATCCGACAACCATCACTCATCACCCCTCCGTCACCAACCACCCGATCCCTTCCGACCGGCAACACCACCACATTAATCCGGCGATATTATCCTCCATTGAATCATCCATTCTTCCATAAAATCACATCCTCATTTTTGAAACCCCCCATTTAAAGTTTCATCAACCACAAAATCAAAATCTGGGTAAACATAAAATCAGATCTGAGAAAAGGAAAAGCAAAGAAATTCAACTGGATTGGAAGTTGGGGTTGGGAGTTCTCAGAAATTTGGGCTTGGATTGGAAAATTGGGAATCACTATTGTCTGAATCTGAAGCTTGTCATGTTCAAGACCGGTCTTTGCTCCGGTGGATTTCCGGCGACATCGAGGACACTTCTTTTAGCTTGAAACAACTCTTGCAAGGCGGCAATGGGAACGAAATTGACGAAAGTCCCCCTGTTGAACCACTCATTGATCAACGCTCCTTATTTGAAACCTCAGCCCCGAAAAAATGAAGGTGGAGGCAGCTCAATCGGCGGAGAAAATGGTCAATGGAATGGAAAGGAAAGGAGGAGGAGGAGGGAAAAGGGTAGAAATGGAAGGGATGGAGGTCAGAAAGAGGAAGTTGCAGGGGGTGGAGTGGGAGGAGCAAGGGAGATTGGGTAAAGGTGGACGGTGGGAGAGGGGAAGGGGAGGTGGCTGTGTTAATGGAGGAGGGCTGGGGGTGGAGAAGATGACAAGGAGGATCTGTGTTAATGTTTTTTGAAGAGAGAGAGAGAGAGAGAGAGAGAGAGAGAGAGAGAGAGAGAGAGAGAGAGAGAGAGAGAGAGAGAGAGAGAGAGAGAGAAAGAGAGGAAAAATGACAATTTAGGGCCTGAAGTCTGGGTTGAACGTGAAATGATCAAAATGCCCTCACTGAATGTCACATGACTCGCACATGGTCACTTAACGGCCTTTTTTTAATGTTTTCCGTCAAAAAACCCCAATTTGATCAAAATTGTAAATTCAGGCCCTAAATTGATAGTTTTAAGACTTCAGGCCCCAATGTGGTACCACCCCTATACTACAGGCCCTAAATTGTCATTAACCCTAAAAAATTTACACAATGCTCTAACTGGGATTCGAACTCGAACCTTAGAAAAAAGTACAAATAGATTGTCTGTTAGAACACTGACAACTCATTTGAAATATTTAGTCGTTAAATATATATACTCCATCCTCCCATATATTTATAGACTTTTGAGTTTTTCACGGGAATTAAGGAGGAATTATTATATTGAAAGTGTTGTGAGTGTGAAAATAAAATAGGAGAGAGAATGAGTGGAGATAATAGTAAATTATAATGGTGATGTGAGTATTAAAATAATGTAGGAGAGAGAATGAGTGGAGGAAATAGTAAAAATTCCTTTCCATTTTAGGAAAGTTATATATTATTGTGTGACGCCCAAAAAGGAAAGTTTATATATTATCATGAGACGGAGGAAGTATATATATATATATATATATATATATATATATATATATATATATATATATATATATATATATATATACTAAAACTATGAAATTTGTAGCCCTTAAAATTTTTGGGCCCTGTACAATTGGCTTGGCTGATTGCACATGATCAAAATCGGGCGCGTGTACATACACATTTTTGTTTATTTTGTAACATGAGGACTAGCTTGAACTTATACGTGATAATTTTAAACTAGAATCCTAATTAAATCACAATTTTTTCTTCATATTATAACATCGGAGACTCTCTTTCTCTTAAAGACTCTTGAATATTCTCACAATTGCACACTAGTTTACAATTTTACCGTCAGAAATTTTAACCGTCAGCTAACTCTCTCCCAGTCACCCTATCTATCTTTGTTTTTATCAAAATCGTAACTATGGGTGTAAGTGGTTCGATTCAAATCGTGTTTTGAAACCGAAACAAATCAAATTACAGGGTTTAGTTCAATTTTAAAGCAATAGTGGTTAGGTTTGATTCCAAATATTGTCAAACCGTGTGGTTCGGTTTGGTGTGCGGTCTGTACCCCCAAACTACGGTTCGAGACCGCGAGACGAAACACCAAGATGAACCAATAAACCAAACCATCAAACCGTTCAATATTAACCGTAGATATGCATATCTTTCATCTGCACCTCACATTTAGATTTGAAAACCTCTATTTCTAATTATGAGTTTTTAGCTCATAATCCTTTTTTCTATTGATTAATCTTCCTGTAATAATGTAAATACACTTTTTAGGACATATCATTACAATTAATCAAATGGTTTGTTGTTATCATAAACATTGAAATACAATTTCATATAAATTTTGAATCTCTTATGTATGTTATGTCTGAAAAATTCAAGCAAACATGACAATTTGTCAGTCCCATAATAACATAAACAGAGCATAGAGCATAGAGTCAAAACATAACATCTCCATGTAGATTAACTCCTCCTTAATTTGAGGAACTAACTGAAACTTATGTTTTATCAAAAATACTAATTATAAAAACAAGTTTTCACAAAACACAAGTTTTTCAAATAACTAATAATTAAACCCACAGATAAAACATAGAGTCTAAACAAAAATAAATACCAACCACCAAAATATCAAAGTCTGAACAAACAAACCAAGATACGAGTTGTTCCAAGACAGAAATTGTTTTTCCAAACCAAATACCAAATACCTCAATTAACATCTGCAGCAGCATCACCACCACCAACATCATCCGCAACAGCATCACCACTACCAACGTCACTAGGACCAAACCACCACCAACATCACTTGGACCAGCACTATCTCCCCCTGTTTGGGATGAAATTAGCTTGAACTTCTTTTCTTGGTGAGTTGTGCCGTAGGTTGGGAAGAGGAAGTAACTTTCCTTTTGGTTTTTTTGATTGGAGGAACGGGTGGTAAAGATGGAACAACAATTGGAATAGGTTGAGTCATCGAGGTAACCAATGGAGGTTCAACAATGGACATGGCCATTCTAGGTGAAACCATTTCAGTCAACACAGAAGATGTGTCCATGGGATAGGTAACATTTGAGACAACACCTGGTGATTACTTCAATGGTGCAGTAGAAATTTTGGATGGAGAAGCTATGGTTGGAGATTTAGAAAAGGTTGAGAGGAAGAGAGACTCGGTGAAAGAGGAAAGTATAACCGTGTAGAGAGAGAGATGGGACGAGGAAGGTAGAGAGAAAATAGGGACTTAAGTTAGGGAAGTTATGGAATTGGTAAGGAAACTCAATTAAATTGACAAGACCTATTCCACCCTTATATTATTCACTCAACTTAAACACTCTCACTCCCCCTATTTTCTAGCTTTAGAAAACAAACACTCCCATACCAACCAAATCAACAAATTCGGCCATTATCTTTTTTTTTTTTTTAAAGTAAAACGAAAATAAAAAATGAGTAAACAAAATATTTGTAACTAAATCCAAAAATTATGAGCACAAAATTAATTCAAATATGGATTAGTTACACAACAATGTTTACCAAAAATAAAGGAAACTTGTTGAAAACATTTTCAAAATCGTAAACTCTTTAGTTAAAAAGACTTTCAGATTTTAAAAATTTAATCAACAAAATTTCGAAAATAAAGAATAAAAACTAATATAGCACACACTAATGTGTTAAGGCAATAATGGTAACACCTAGGATAACACGTGTGATATAAATTCCCTTGATAAATATTTTCATTTTCAAGCATTTCAGGCATAACAAGCTGAGCAATTTTCATGCACTTTAGGCATAACAAGTCTATATAATTTTTTAAGTACATTGCTTGTTATAAGAGATCAATACACTTCTTTAAACAAGGAAGCATCGTAGTAACGAGCTCCGTGCCCTGAGTTTTATTTCAAGTGTAAAGATAAAGTGATTTATGCCTTTCAAGTAGGGTACAATGTTGTAGCGAACTCCATGTCCCTAATACTAAGCATAGATCACCTCATACATTCTCATTGGCAATAGTACATCGTTGCAGTGAACACCGTGCCCCAAGCTCGATAGAATAGTATGGAAATAATTGCCTTTGCCTTTTATTTATCTCACAACATCATAAGTGACTTTGTCACTTTAAGCACAAGAAGGGGAGTGATAACACACATGATAACCCAAGTAAAAACCTACCATAAGAAAAAGGTCAGTATGTGCCACAATAAGAACTAAGCTTACTAGAAAAAAACAGATTTTTTTTAAATAATAAGAAGAATTAATGAAACATAATATACAACAAAATAATTCAGGAGTTTTTAAATGAAACAAAAACCAAGATATTTTTTCAGACTAGAAAATCTCTCATGGTTAAAAACTTGAATCAAAAAATCATTTTTCAATTCATTAACAACCCTTTTAGATTCAAGTTTAGATATAAAAAAAGAGTGATTTATCATAACATATTTTACCATGTCTCGGTAATTTATCGGTTCCTTGTGTCTTGTTTGTATTCCATCACTTGGCTTATAGGATGATTCTTTTGAATTCTCAAAGGGGGATCCCTCCTCACTGGATCATTAACTCCATTGGAGTTCTTATCATCTTCATTTTCTGCACTTGGATTGATTTTTGATGTTATCTCTAGTGTTGCCTTATCAATGACATCACTTTGTCCAACACAAGACTTAACACAAGGACCAACATTTGAGGTAACACTTTCTTCAGCAACTTCTTCAAGTTGTTCAACCCATATTATAGGAGTGTCTACAACTGATTCACTTGCAATGCTAGCCAAATCATCAAACAAAATATTTTCATACTCTTGAACAATTTTCAATCTCAAATTATACACACGAAATGCAAGAAAATTTTGAGAATATCCAAGAAAAATGGCCTTGTCACACTTAGAGTTAAATTTACCTAAATGATTTCGATCATTCAATATAAAACAAACATACTCAAAAACATGGAAGTAATGAACATTAGGTTTCTTCCCATTCAAAGTCTCATAGGGTGTCATTCTTGTACCAGGTCTTAGAAAAACTCTATTAGAAATGTGACAAGCCGTGTTCAATGCTTTAGCCCAAAATCTTTTCGAAATACTTTTGAAAAACATCATGACACGGGCCATTTTTAGCAAGATCCTATTTTTCTTTTCGGCCACCCAATTTTGTTGGAACATTTTAGAGGTCAAAAATTCATGGTGAATTCTCTTTTTCTCACAAAAAGTAGAAAAGGAAACATTATAAAATTCTTTTCCATGACTAGATCTTATACGAAAAATAGGTGAGCAAAATATATTTTTGATTATGGAATGTAAGAATTTAAACTTATCAAAAGTTTCAGATTTTTCTTTTAAAAAATAAATCCAAGTAAACCTAGAAAATCATCCAAAATGACATAAGAATACCTATTACCTCCCAGGCTATCTACCTCAATTGGACCCATTAAGTTCATGTGCAAAAATTGAAAACAATGTGTTGTTCCAAAGTGTTGCTCTTGGTGTTGGACAACACTGTGGGTAACACAGGTTTGCTTATATTTAAGGCAATCCTGAAATTACCCAGATTTTCGCGCGCGGTGAAAAGGCGGTTGTCTTTCGCGGGAGATGTTGGTGTCTGAGACCTCGCTTTCGGGAAGGAGAGGAGTCGCCACACGGTTTTGTATTTTGAGCCCAAACGTTGAAAAACGGCTTTTGTGAAAACGGTGTCGTTTTTATTGGTAGCAAAAACGAGGAAAAAGCTTTGAAAGGGGGTGTCATTTTTATTGGTAGCAAAAATGAGGAAAAAGCTTTGAAAGTACCAGAGATTGTTAGGTTCGAAGGTCACGTTACGTTTCGGGAAGAGTATTTTGAGATCACCCGAAACGCCTCGTATGACGAGTCTTTCTACCTTTCTCGAAAATTTGTGCGTGTGCGTGTGTGGGTTTGCATTTTGAAGATGATCGTTTGGATGTCAAACGTCATTTCGCGCGTTTTTGAAAGAGAGTTCGAATGTCGAACTCCGGTTTTGAACCGGGCATTACATTGTTAGCGATTTTACGGGAAAAAAACATTAAATGATATGCGATCAACGAATCGTTTTTGCGACTCGGACTTTGATAAGTAAATACTATCATGAGCCAAACGGCTCGGACTTGTAAATGACAGTATTTAAAGTGATGTATCGACGAAATCAAACGACCCGGAATTGTAAAGTGCGTTCAACGAGCCAAACAGCTCGGAATTGTAAAGTTGCGTAAAAGTAAATGACGATCGACGGATCAAACGATCCGGAGTTTGTAAATGACATGAAAGTAAAGGACGTTCGACGGATCAAACGATCCGAAATTGTAAATGACATAAAAGTAACGGAACGGGGCTGGAACGCCGTTTTAACCCGAGATTACTTCTCTTACGGAAAGAGAAGAGGATCAAGGATTAAAACGTATCGGACCCCATTAGACAGTGACATCTACATTTCAACAACGTTCGTCCGAAACGGTTGTAGCGACTGGCGCGTAAATCGAGACCGGACGAGAGTTTAAGGAGAGAGAGCACTACCTATGGCTAGAGTCGGCTCCTTTGGATCGGTGGGCGTATACGGGATACGAAAAGGTGTTTGGAACGGTGTTTCAAGGTGGTGGGGGTTGTATTTGGTTGAAATACGGAATTTTCATGCAAATCGAGGCGAAATGGGGCCTCGGGAGAGGGTGAAAAGGGTTTGGGCCGTGGCTTTGGAGAGAAAAGGGAGTAATTTTGTTATTGTTAAAATGTTTGACATCCCTCTGTATTTATAGGCGAATTTTGCAAAAGAGTCCGGACGTACTAAGGCTGAATTCCAGGGGTTTCTGTGAAACTTTGGAAACTGGAGGGACTTGTTGGCAATTTTGGATTCTCTACAAATAAGTCTGGCCGGACTGGGACTGCAAACCAGGGGTACTTTTGTCTTTTCACACTGAAATATTCTCTCTAATATTTTCAGATGTTACAATTTGTTTCTAGGCTATCACATGTATTTATAGGGAACAATAAATCAAATCCTAGTAATAATCGGATTCCTACTCAAGAAAGTAATCTTCTTTCTTCTCCAAATATTACTACCAAAAGGAATCACCAAGCAGGAGGAGATCTGATCAAAGTAGGAAACAAAATCTGCTGCAGAAAATCCTCCCCGACACGTGGGCGGTCGCCCACCACCCTATGGGCGGTCGCCCATGATGGAAAAACCTCCGAGCCAACCTTCTGTACCCATGGGCGGTCGCCCACCACCACCATGGGCGGTCGCCCAGTCCAACAGACCCACCTTCGGATTTTTCCTTTTTCCATGGTTTTGACTCCACATCCCAACAGTTTCTTGTATAGCATGTCCCCAAGGATGACAAAGTGAGAGGCGAGGCATTTTAGGGCCATGATGCTCTTGGCTTTGGCTCCTTCCCTGCGTTGAACTTCTTCGTTCATGAAGGCGGTTTCCCCGTTTTTGAGGTATTGGAAGATCTGATTGTTATGCAGTGTTGATGAGGAGGCCTCCGACTAGCGTCTCTTTAGCTCTTCAGTAGTTCTCCAAGTTCACTTTGATTAAAACCTTTCTCGGCAGCTTGGGCCCAGTTTTTCTCTCGTTTGACAATATGCTTAAATGTTTGTTTAATGCATTCGTTCAATTAATGTGTCTTCTTCTTTTTTAGATGAATTGTTATAAACTGTTTTGATTAGTTAACTCATCATTCGTTAAAGATGCAATGAAAGGATATTTTAGAAAGGTCGGACCTTTTATTGAAAGTGTAGAGAAGATACATTGTTGATCATGGACTCACAATCTTTGGGCGTAAAGCCGTCAGATGACTCAAAAGACGTGAATTCCTAGACAACATGACTCGAAGCTAGACTCTAGGCGACGAGGGATTGGACCAGGCTTCATTACTCTTTGCGGGCTGCAGGCCAAGAGAGGGTGGCAATGGCTTTGGTGGCCATTCTTCAGTTGAGGCGGATCCCGGAGGATAGCTTGCCTGTGGTTTGACTTCAAACTAGATCGCGGAGGTTTTTGGTTGCTCCCCTGATGATGTCCCTCCATTAGTGTGGCTGCCAGACCTTGGGGGACCTTGATGATAGAAGTTGCTGAGAGCTACTTCCAGGAGGGTGAAGCATTCGCTGATTCGGAGTTGATTCTTGCTGATGTTGATCATTTTCATAGAATCTGCCTCCTTATCTGAGATCTTTGCTTGGACGACATTTACGATGTCCGAATCGAGGGAGCAGGCTATTTCTCCTTCTCTGATTAGGCTTTGGAGGAGGTTGTGCCATTGTTCATCTAGGTCAGACACCGGGATGTTGAATTGGACTATGCTGTGATGGCTGTCCCTGTGAGATCCGAGAGTTTCGGCCAGAGGGTTGTCCTGCACCAGTGGGTCGGTGATGAGCCAGTTTGTAAGAGGGTTTTCGGCGAAGTAGGGGTCTACTCCTCGGTCAATCTCCATTTGGGCATCCATCTCTTGATCCTCTTTCAAGCATTCTTCGCAGTCGCATAGGTCGGAGTTGTCGTCTTGACCCATGAGCTCTTCGATCTCTAGCTCATCGCGGCTTAGACCGTGGATGTAGGGATCCACTTCGTAGCGGGACAGGTATGGAGTCTCGCCTACAGAGGAGTATTCGCTCATGTCGGGACCCTCTTCTGGGTCATAGCTTGCTGGCCAAGCGCTTGCCATTGTGCTGCTTCCGCGGATAACCTCGAGGATTCCCTTGGCGTTGATGAATTTCACGCATTGGTGAAGAGTAGATGATACCGCTTTCATCTGGTGTAGCTAAGGTCGTCCCAGCAGGGCACAGAAGGTTGGCTTGATGTCCACCACTTGGAATTCCACCGACTCTAATTGTGCGTCGAATTGGATCCTCAGATTGATGACTCCTACGACAGGGCGTGAAGTGGAGTCGTAAGCTCGGATTATCCGGGGCGAAGGTCTCATCAGGGAGAGGTCGACGCGAAGGCGTTTCAGTGTGCTCAAGGCAATGATGTTGACTGCGGAGCCTTTATTGATCAAGACGTTCGGGAGGTAGAACATCTCTATCTTTATGAGGATGAGGAGAGACTTGTTGTGTCTATTTTCACACATCGGCAAGTCTTCGTCTTTGAAGGCTAAACCGCTTCTGGTGCTGCCGTTTGATTTAGTCTCCTCCGAGGAGTGTTCGATCCAGTCGTTGGTGTGTCTTGATTGTGGCAGAGATCATAGGGAGACACTTTCCCTTGGGCGTTCCTGTCTAGATTCCCGGTCACGGGACCGTTTGACTCTGGTTTCGCGTTCCCAGTCGTAGCGGGATAGCATGTTGACGGTTTCGGAGATTGTCGGAGGCCTACTCTCGCTTGGAATTTCGTTGAAGGCTATCGTGTTTACCATGTCGTTTCGGGGGAATGGATTTCCAATGGTGTTGGGGCCACAGTGGCGTTCCAACTTTCCTTCTTCGATTAGCCCTTGGACCACTTGCTTTAGCACGAAGCAATTGTCGGTGGTGTGACCGGGGTAGTTGTGGAAGGCGCAGTGCTTGCTCATATCCATGTTGGGTTTGAGAGTCTTTGGTTGGAAATTCTCGAGAGGTTTGAGGAGATTTCGCTTTACCAATGCCTCGAATACTTGGCCCAGAGGCATTTCGAGGTTGTCGAAATGCTGGAACTGTGGGAAGCGAGGGGGATTGTTGTTCCTCGGGGCTGCCTGATCACGGTTTACTTGAGCTCCATTTTGGATGTAGTGTATCGTTCTGGCTGCTTCTTTTCCTTTGTTCGGGACAGGTGCTGGATTTGACAGGTTTGTCCGATAGCGGTAAGACGAAGCAGGGGTTGCTGTTGTCTTTTGAAGGCTCAGGTTCATTTCGAATTTGGTTCCAGCGTTGACCATGGCACGGAGATCTGGGTAGAAATGATGGCTGATCAAAGTCCTTAGGGAAGGTTTGAGGCAGGAATGGAAGATGTCCATTTGCTCTTCCTTGGAAAGCGGATCCATTATCTCACTTAGCTTCCAGTTCCATCTTTTGTAGAACTCTCCTACAGGCTCGTCGTCCTTTTGTTCGGTGGCTTGCAGATCGTGGCGGTTTGTCTCCCACTCAAGGTTGGCGCGGTACTTCTCTAGGAAGATCTCGCTGATTTGGTCCCACATGGAGCGATTTTCTGCCTTTACATTGAGGAATCACCTTAGCGCTGTGGATTTGAGAGAATGCTGGAAGTGATCCGCCATTTGTTGAGGGGTTACCCCTTTGGCTCTCATTCCCAAGACATATGTGTCAATGTGGGTTTTTGGGTATTCTGTCCCGTCAAACTTTTCCATTTTTGGCATCCTGAATTTCGGAGGAAGCGGGACCACCTTGTTTCGATCAGTGGGCATGAGAGAGTCCTTTCGAGAACTAGCTAGTTTTCCCTGCATGTCCTTCATTTGCTCGACCAGCCAAGCCATGTGGGGATCGGCAGGTTGAGGTGGGTTGCCATTTTCGGGGATGGAAATCGAAGATGGAGGTGGATTGGCCGATGGGATCGCCATTCGGGAGTCTTGGGGAGGTAGTTGAGTGTAGACCATCCTGTAAGTACCCAAATCCGGATCGTCAAAATCCGTCAGAAAGTTAACCGAAATCCGTTAACTGGCCCGCTCCAGGTTAATCGGAACTCGTTAAGCTCCCCGTTGCCATGCCAACGAGACGTCCCGGGACTGCCCCGTGCATCCCGACGTCAAAGCGTACTTGACACACGTCATTGCACGTAAAAGTACGGCTTTTCCTGAAAAACGCACTTTCCGGCACTTTTCGGGGGCGTATCGAACATTTTCCGGACTGTTATTTAAAAAACGGACAAAACTGGAACCCGGGAACGAACTCCCATGCAAATGGTGAGTCATGGGACACGTGGCAGCCATGCCACCTCCCTCCCATCACCCTTCAATCAGAAATCAAAGGGAAAAGACTAAAATACCCCTGGTGTTCAGTCTAAGTCCGTCCGGACTCCCTCTGCAGTCTTCAGAAATTGCCAGCAAGTCCCTCAAATTCCTAAAGTTTCACAAAACCCCCTGGATTTTAGCCTAAGTCCGGCCGGACTCCTACTGAAATTTCACCTATAAATAGAAGTTGCTGTCAAAGCCAAAAGATAACAAAATTTTACTCCAAAAACTCACAAACCCCACGGCCCAACTGAGTTTCACCCTCTCCCGAGCTCCCGTTCGTCTCGATTCGCGTGAAACTTCCATATTTCGATCAAATACGCCCCTCACCACTCCGAAACGCCGTTCCAAACCGCTTTCCGTATCCAGTATACACCTCCCGAGCCAAAGGAGTCGATCCTAGCCATAGGTACAACTCCCTCTCTCTAATCTCTCATTTCGTCTCGGTTTACGCACCAGTCGCTACAACCTTCTTGAAATGTAGACGCCTCCGTCTAACGGGGTCCGATACGTTTTAGCCCCTCGATCCTCTTCTCTTCCCGTAAGAGAAGTAATCACGGGTTAAAACGGCGTTCCGACCCCGTTCCGTTTTACTTTTATGTTATTTACCATTCCGGATCGATCGATCCGTCGATCGTCATTTCAATTTCTGTCATTTACAATTCCGAGCCGTTTTGGCTCGTTGATCGTCATTTACAATTCCGAGCCAATTTGGCCTCGTCGATCGTCATTTACAATTCCGAGTCGTTTGGCTCGTTGATCGTCATTTACGATTTCGGATCGTTTGATTCTGTCGATACCGCTTTAAATATTGTCATTTACAAGTCCGACCCGTTTGGATCGTGATAGTATTTACTTTTCAAAGTCCGAGTCGCAACCCGATTCGTTGATCGCAAATCATTTAATACGCTTTCTCCTGTAAAAATCGTTAACAATGTAATGCCCGGTTCAAAACCGGAGTTCGTCCTTCGAACTCTTTTTTTAAAACGCGCGAAATGATGTTTGGCATCCAAACGCTCATCTTCAAACTAAAAGCCTCCATTTGACATTCAAAATCATTTAATACGCTTTTTCCCGTAAAAATCGTCAACAATGACTCGCCCAGTTCAAAAACCGGAGTTCGACCTTCGAACTCCTTTTCAAAAAGCTCAAAATCGACGTTTGCCACGCAAACGCTCATTTCAAACTCAAAACCGACATTTGTCATTCAAACGCTCGTCTTTTCAAACAAGTCACCTAATCAACGTTTGACATTCAAACCAAGATTAAGCTTGTCATTCAAGCCCCCATTTCAAAACACACACACACACACACACACGATTTCGAGAAAGGTAGAAAGACTCGGCATACGAGGCATTTCAGGTGATCTCGTAATACTCTTCCCGAAACGTAACGTGACCTCCGAACCTAACAATCTCTGGTACTAAAAGCTTTTTACTCGTTTTTGCTACCAATAAAAATGATCCCCTGTTTTCAAAGCCTTTTCCTAAGTTTTTGCTACCAATAAAAACGACACCATCTTCACTAAAGCTGTTTCTCAACGTTTGGACTCAAAATACAAAACCGCGTGGAGACTCCTCATTTTCCTTCCCATGAAGCGAGGTCTCAGACACCAACCCTCCGCGAAAGACAACCGCGTTTCGCCGCGCGCGAAATCTCGGATAATTTCAGTTAGCGACTCCGCTGGGGATCTGGATACTTTTTTCAAAAATGCTGTTGTTTTCTAAAAAGCCTTCCGTGGGTCAAACTTTCGTTTACCCTTCCTCGTTTTCGTGTGCGTGTATTACTTTAAACCTCGAACGGTTTTTTCAAAGGCATTACATTGTCATCTTTTCAAAATCATACCATGTTTGTACATCCCCATTCATGTTTGATTTTCAATCCTGTCTTTTGAACTGCGCATCATAATGCTTTAAGACACATTCTGAAAAATCTCTGTTTTACTCAGAAAAAGAATTTTAGTGACCGCACACTACTCGCACTTGCTGCCTCGGTACACCGCACTTCACGAGCACTTGCTGCCTCGGTACACTGCACACTACAACCCGTAACCCGGGATGGCCTTATCAGTTCCCCGATTGGTCTGCCAGACACCTTTCGGGGGCGCACGGGTGTGAATGTGTGCCCAAATTTTGTTTTGGATTCACGCGAGTTTGAAGACATCCGATTTAATTTGAAAAACGGAGTCGCCACGCCATTTTGATTACCTCAAAACTTTGAAAAAAAGGTTTTTACTTGGGTTCGGAGGTTAAGTTACCCCTTGGGAAGAACGTTTGGCGTTCACCCAAAGTGCCTTGCCGGAGCAAGTCTCCCAAGATTTCATTAATCGTGCTTGCTTGCGTGCTTTCTTTGTGTGCATGTGTTTGAGAGAAAAGGGGGGAATGTCCCAAGTTATCTTCCGGACGTACAAACCATTTGTTGGTTGTCGCTCGGGATTCCTTGGATTTTATGTATTTGGGATTATGATCCCATCCTCATCTTATGACTTGTGATCATCGCATTTTAACCTCGGGACCCTCGGGACTTGCGTGATCGAGATAATGTCTCTCTTTATGGTCAAAGATGAGGTTCTTTAGGAAGGAATGTCCTTAGCCCATCAATCCTACGCTTTAAGACGGTCGAGCTCATATAGAGGCTTCATACTCTTTCTTAAGCGATAATTGGAGATATAGGGTTCAAGGTTATCCCTTTCTAAAAAAGTCATGAACCTTTTAATGGAAGGAACGATGTAAAGATAGGATCTTTTACACCGGTCCGTTCCAAGGTTGGGGAAAAAGGGGAAATGCATGTAAAAATGACATTTTAGTGAAAAGATGGCATTTTAGGGTTGCAAAGGATGCTTTTGGTTTAAAGAAGTGATCTTTATGCTTTGAAGAAATGATTTTGTGCAAAGGATGCATCTTTAATGTGAAAAGAGATTTTAATTGCAAAAAGAATGATTTTAATGCATGAAAATGGGATTTAGGTGCAAAGGATGCACCTTTATGTATGAAAATGATATTTTAATGAAAAGATGACACATTATGTTCATAGATGTTATCTAAATTGCAGATAGACATCAAATTACAGCATCATGGGGGTTAACATCAGATTACTTGAAACCGTGAAGCTTCGCAACTGGCTACTTATGTCGCGTGACATAGGCTGCCTATGTCGCGTGACATAACTAGCCATTTTACAGAGGCTTTACAGCTGGGATTTACAGAGGTAACAAGGCACCAAAATGGTCAAGTTACTTCACAAACAAATCTCAGAGAGTATGTTTATCAATAATGAACACTTCAAGAGGGTGTGGATATAAGGGATCCACACTCATCTTGAGTGTTCATGCAAAACCAAGTCAAAACGGAGATTTTATATGAAATGTAATGAAATAAAATGTGGATCTGGGTAATATGAAGCTAAAGCATGCAACTTTAATCAGAATACTACATTATCAATGCATGTAACACATAGATTTCATATTCAAAGGAAAATAGAGAGTGGAAAAGGGGTAGAAACTCGTTACCCTTGAAGATCCACAACTCCTATATCAAGTTAGATATAGGAGCCTTTTAGCGTCCTCCTCCGGAGACTGAGTTCAGGCCTTGGATCCTTGAGAACCTCGAGTTCTTGATGTATAGGAAGTGTGTGTGTGTGTGGGAAGTGTGTGTGTGATTAGTTTGGGAGGATTGAGGTGATTTGGGGGGTATGTGAGGAGAGAGGAGGCTTCTGGAGCGTATTCCCTATAGAGGGGGACTGAGGGGTGGAGGAGGTGTCCAAAATGAGAGGTGAAGGCCTCTATTTATAGGCTGCCTGCATGGGCTTGTTATGTCGCACGACATGATAAGCCATAACCGTTTTCCTTCTAGAAACATGCAAGGTGGCATGGTTCTAGAACTCTCTGGCCGGTTATGTCGCACGACATAAGTAGCCACATGCGGTTCCTTCTAGAAACATGCAAGGTGGCGGGTTTCTAGAAGGTTTCTCGCCGGTTATGTCGCACGACATAAGTAGCCGCATCCGGCTTCTTCTAGAAACGTGCAAGGTGGCAAATTTCTAGAAGGGTTTTGGGATTAAGAAAAACGTGTTTCTTAATCACCAAGCATTCCCTTCAGCCCTTAAAAGGCTTGGAACAGTTCCGGAATTGTTCCGGAACTTTAGGAAAATCCGGGGAATTACCGGAAAAATTACCGAAATTGCCGGGAAAATTAATCGGAAGGCATGAGCCAGATTTGGGTACTTACAGAAGCCCCTCGGCAACGTCACTTGCAGGGCGAGTTGGGTTGTCGATAGAAAAGGATCCAATATGGCGAATGCCGAGATGGATTGGGTGACCAAGGTGGTCGAGTGGCTGGACCTTTTAGGAAAGGCTACCTACGTATCCCGGAGGAATCAAGCCATAATCGTAGTTCGAGCATCACTAGATAGGTTAAGAACGATGTCGAGGATCCTTGAAATTTTGACAATTAATGGAGGATGTCACCTGATTGACAATTACTGGAGGATGTCACCTGATTTGACAATTACTGGAGGATGTCACCTGATTTGACAATTACTGGAGGCTGTCACCTAATATTGACAATTACTGGCGGATGTCACCTAATTTGACAATTACTGGAGGCTGTCACCTAATTTGACAATTACTGGAGGCTGTCACCTAATTTGACAATTACTGGAGGCTGTCACCTAATTTGACAATTACTGGAGGCTGTCACCTAATTTGACAATTACTGGAGGCTGTCACCTAATTTGACAATTACTGGAGGCTGTCACCTAATTTGACAATTACTGGAGGCTGTCACCTAATTTGACAATTACTGGAGGCTGTCACCTAAAAATTATTTCCTTTTAACAGAAGCTAAAGCTTACGGCGCTATCTCTTTTATGACGGAGATAGAGGGAGCTAAAGCTAGATGACGTTATTTCTTTATGACAGAAATAACGGAGACTAAAACTAGAAGACGTTATTTCAGAGATTAAAGAAGTAAAAAGATCTTGATGATTTTTTGTAAAGAAAGTCGGATGTATCCCGATAATTTTTGTAAAAGAAGTGAATTAAAATGCCAAAGGCAAATAAAATGAGCCACGAGGGGGTAAACTTGTAAAATAAGCCTCTGGGGCACCTTTGGAGGGAAAATTTGATTGAAAATGCCAAAGTGGCACAAAGGATAAAACAGGCCTACTGGGACAAAATTTGTAAAATGGAGCCTTCAGGGCAAAATTGTAAAAACAGGCCACAGAGGCTTAGTATGTCGCACGACATAAGAGGCCAGGTGAACAGATTCTTTAAAATTCGCACAGCCGTCATTTTGAAAATCAATTGAACTTGAAATTGAGAGGGAGGCGACAGTGAGAAAAGAGAGAGAGCGACATCAGAGAGGGAGATTCGAGGGAAATCCAACACTTCTTAGTCCGATTCAATTGAAGAATGCCTCCTAGGCTCTATCCGACCAAAAGGGCTTCTCAACATGCCAACTTAGCTACTCGAAGGAAGGGGGTGCAAAGGAATCAACGGCCGTTTCTTCCGAAAGCATCAAGAGGAGATTTCTACCCACAGCTTGATGAGCATACTTCGGATGTCAGGAAGAAGGAAGAGGTAAGAAACCTAGGGTTTTCTTGAAAATTTTTCAATTTGGGCGAAATTGATTTGAACGGAATGCCTTCAGACTGTGCTTATGAATTAAATTATGAACTGGCCTGAAATCATAGATTGATTTGGGAAGTGTAATGCATGCCATTCATTGATCTATTTTGACCCATTTTTGCTTGAGATGATTTTAAAAAATAGCACGAAATATTGATACTTGTGCCATGTTTTCTTGCAGAAAATACGCACCCGTGGCTCTCCAGAGGCGATTGGCAGGCTATGGCAGAGTTTGCCGGGTAGCCAGGACCAGATACACTCGCCTAAGGGCATGATTTATGCTGTTGGACCGGGAGGTTTTTCGAGATGGCGAAGGCCATTGGAGATACTACGAGGAGTGTAGATCCGGTGAGAGCTTTCAGAGAGTATTGGTGGGAGACTACACATTCGTTTCATTTCTCTTGGGGTGAGACGACGATCACTCCGCTAGATTTTGCGATCATTACAGTGATCGCCTTCACGGATGAGCCGCTCTACCTAGAGGAGCCTCGCACAGGAGCCGAGCCCCGCACGATTGCCGATGCCGATTTTATGGGCTTACTTGGCTTCGTTCCCCACAATAAGAAGTGGAATGGATATGAGTTAGGCGAGTTGCATGGCTTGATCGAGGCGCAGCAGGACTACATTGTGGTAGATGATCCCGTTGAGAGCCTACCGAGAGCCCAGAGATTGGCTAGGGCTTTCTTATGGGTGGGCTTTTCCGACATGCCGTTCACAACGCCGCCTACCGCCTCGGTTTCGTTGTTGAGCCGTTGAGGGCATGGGATACTGTGGGGAATTTTTCCCGGGGAGAGGCAGCTTAGCCGAGATGTATTTGGCCCTAGATGACGTCGCCGAGGGAAGGCGAAGTACTTCACCGCTTTCATCCGGCTTTCGAGGTATTCTCTCACCTTGATCTCTTTTCCTTAGCGCATTTCATTATATCCCTTGTTTTCCCCGTTTTGACTTCTTCTTCTCCTTTTCGTGCTTGGGCATACGAGTATTTTGGCCGTTATGAGTGGCGTATCAAGGATGAGTTTCCTCGCCACCACTTTTCCCGCTTCTTCGTCGGTGGACGAAGGATGCCAGAAATGCACTGTGACGCCGGAGGGCTCGAGGTGCGGATTACCGCTTCTTATCATGATACGTTGACATGCCCGAGAGGGATTCCACGAGGATGAGCTTGTTCCCCCGGACCGGTCGTTATGCCGCTCCGGGATTTAGATCCCGCCGCGCACTTCACGAGTGTCGCAAGCTACTTGGGTGGGCTTGTCCGAGACGCCTTGTACTTAGGAGAGAGGGTGTATAGACAAAGATGGGCCGAATAAGCACGCTCGGATCCCTGATGATCCCCCGCCTAGGATGTGGCCGCCTCGCCGCTGGCGAATGTAGATGCTTTGATCGTAGGCATGGCGGCACATCTTTACACACGGGAGGGGACTATACTATGTACGTGGCCATGCATCTTCGCCCAATGCACTGTGGTTGGTTATGGTGCTCATAGCGCAGGGCCTTCGACTGGCTACGTAGCTAGACCTCCTTTGCCCCCGACTTTCATTGATTATCAGGGTGGTGGTCGCATGAGGCGAGCTCACATCGATATGTCACAGACTCATCCTCATCTAGTGCTACCGCGAGGTTCTAGATCTGTAAGTACTGCTCCTTACGCCTCTTTGGATTGCTTGCATCTCTCTTTTTTTTATCAAGAACTGTATTTTGACACTTGTTATGTCTGCTTGTAACAGTGTCGCCAAAGCTTACAGCACTTGACCAGGGCTTATACCGGCGCCGTGGGCATGATTGGCAAGCTCCGTAAAGGCATGAGTTTCTGGAAGAATCGGCCGGCCACAGGTTCGATCGATATCTCTCCACCTCGCGCCCGAGAAAGAAAAGCCGTGCGATGACGCAGCACCACGGGGCACCAATGGGGTATTAGTGGACCGAGGCCTCGGACGAAGAGGCCAAATGTGCCTCTTCACAGACCCATTGAGATAGATGATGATGATGAGGATGAGGATGAGGATGGTGGAGCTGAGACGGCCACAGATTACGAGCTTGACTCTGTCATCATCACGGAGCTTGACGACTACTATCGCACAGGGACCATAGCATACGAGGCACCTTCGGACGACCCTGATGATGAGCCAGAGGAGGCTGAGGATGATGACGAGGATGAAGATGAGGGAGAGGATGATGGAGATGGTGATGGAGAGGATTCAGAGTAGCCCCCTTCCCCCTTAGACATTTATAGCTTTTTGGTTATTGTACCCTTTTAAGGAAAACATGTCATTCATTTTTGCTATGCACATCTTTTGGACTTGGCCTATTTCATTTTGTACGTACATTGTTAGCCTTTTGTTGCACGCACTTATGAAATGACAATGGTATGGCATTTGGCTTGAATATGAATGATTTGAATGGATTTTTGGCTTGAATATGAATGCAATGGGTGTACATGGGGTAAAGGACCCTTCCCCTATGCATTTGAGAAGTGTATGAATGGTATTTGCAGCTTTTGACATGTCGGGGATTGCCCTGGGAAAAACAGGATGCTGCTGATGTCTGATGTCTGATGTGGCTTGTTATGTCGCACGACATGGCTTGTTATGTCGCGCGACATAGTAAGCCTGTGCTTTTCATTGCCTTTGGAACTGGAATGGAATCACAGACACAGGTTGGAATTGGGTGACCAAAAGAGGTCACCTACCTGGCCTCCTTGGGACAATGGCAAAGAGATATTTGGTCCTTTCCTACAGAAACGGGGTGTCCTAGGAGGTCAAGCAACTCTTCATAGGAATTTTCCAAATCAAAAAGGGGTGACCAATGTGGTCAGAAAATTGGACTCTCATGAAAGGCTTACGCACCATTGGAGAGTGGAGGAAGAAAAAGGTGACCAAAGTGGTCGGATGGCTGAACCATTATGAAAGGCTACCTACGTATCCCGGAGGAATCAAGCCTTGATCATAGTTCAAGCTTTACCTAGACAGTTAGGAACGATGTCTAGGATTTTCGACGTTTTGACAATTAGGAAACTGTCGCCTAGAGTTATCTCGTTATAACGGAAGTAACAAAGGCGCTTTTGGGAGAAAACGTTATCATTAGCAATTGGTACGTTACTTGAGCCTAGGGATGATTTTTCTCTTGGAAACATGGTAGGGACTGGGTCTGGATGTACATATGGAATGTGTTTGAAAATTGTTTAAGACGGGTTTCAAGCAAGTGGGGTTGTATCTCTTGGGTGCGGACTGAACTGCTGTTGTTGCTGAGATGTTGTCTACGTGGACTAGCATTCCCTCTTGAGCTGAGACTGGGTTTGAACCTCGGGTCTCGGTGAATGTTCTTTTCTCACACTCTAGCATTTGAAGCTGATGCTAACAGATGTCGAAGTGACCAATCCTCTCTTCTAGGGATGGATGCAACTTATCGAAGCCCCGATCTAAGGAAATACTCTCTGCAAAAGCCCCATATCTTGTTGAAGTAAGGAAAGATCCTTTCATTGGCAAAATCCTGGTGGCAAAGCCCTGGCTGGACAAACTAAGTAGGCGAGGTCTTGGTGAAGCCCCGGTCTAAGGAGAAGATCCCAATATGATTGGTACTGTAAAAGTGATCCTGAGGTTGATCTGAACAAAATTGAATTCATCTAGGGACCTAGTGAAGAACCCGATGCGAACCCCGAAAATGGCTAAAGAAGCCCCAGTTTAAAGGAATGCTTGGACAAAGTCCCAACCTTGAAGAGTTTCGAGGCCCTAATGCGAATTGTAGCGTAAAAGGGAAAACCTATCATTTTTTTAGTCAATCACCAACCTTAAGAAGATGTGAAAGAAAAGATTCTTAGAAATTTATACATGCAGGGGCATATTTTTCGAAAGATGGGAATAGATCCCGATTTTGTTTTATTTTGATGGCCTTATTTCGACGTAGGCACGGAACTCGCTCTGGGTTTGACTCTTTTGAGAGAGTATAAGCGTAGAAGGGTTTGTAAAAGTGTATGGAAGCCCCTGCTGACAGAAAATCAGTGTTTAGCACTATTTTTCCTAAGATGTAGAAAAGGAAGACTTGTCAAGACATCTGAAAACTTGTTTTATTTACAATGATCACAAGATTGCTTAAAACCCTTTATTGATGTTCGGGTTATTCAACCATTAATCTCGATATGAAGAAAGACATTCTTATTAATCATGAGGAGAAAGTCAACCAGTGTCACGGATCAAGGTTGGCTGGTGTGAAAGAAAGGTTTGTGTATAGGGAGGTCATTGATGAGACCGGGTTTTCTGAAATTTGACTGTGTCTATGGGATAGGTCATTTGATGAGACCAGGTTTTCAGGAATTTGGATATGTTTATGGGAAAGGTCATTGATGAGACCGGGTTTTCAGGAATTTAAATATGCTTATGACCGGACCATTTCTGGTTGCCTACGTTCCCCTCATTGTGAGGAGCTCAGGTCACCGTAGTTCGGCCTTGGCCGGACTGTTTTAGGAAATGGGATTTGTGGTTCCTTTAGTGAAAAGGCTAGGATGAGAAGACTGGATGATGAGGCATGGGCCTCGGGATGATTCCTTGACCAAGTCATTCTTGGACGGCTGCTTCAATAGCTTTCTGATTCTCGTCTTTCATTGGGGGAGAAAGGACTTGCATATGCCTAAAGGCTTATGAAATGCTTCTGCTTTTGCTTCGACCGCCCCATTGTTGTCGACAACTTTCATTTTTTTGAGCTTTGGTCTTGCCTGTCCGTCAAGCTTTTGATTGGTAACGCTGGGTCCTTGGCCTCATTTTTCTTTTATTTTTTATGTGCAACCCTGTTTTTTGCCTAGACCGCCCTTTTTTGGGATTTTCAGCCTAGCTGGGCATTACTCTTTTAGCACTAAGATTTTTCCTCCTTTTTTTTATATATGTGCAACCCTGTTTTTTGCCTAGACTGCCCTTTTCTGGGATTTTCAGTCTAGCTGGGTATTACTCTTTTTGCACTACACACATTTTTTTCTTTTTCTCTCTTTTTTTTTTATTTTCTAGAGCACCCGAGGACCAAGGCGAGCCCCTGCTTGAACATTCTTGATACCCTTGAAGTCTAAGCCAAGCCCCTAGGTTGTTGTCGACACGGGGTCAATCTTTCGAAGCTGAGTGGCCTTTTTTGTCGTTCCTTGATGTTGTCGCCGTCGTTGACTTGGTCAAGATGAAGGTGGACATGGTTTGGGAAAGTGTATGGCTTTGATGAAGGCCTTTTGTGGGGTGAGGAAAGTGTATGGCTTGATGACATTAGTTGACTTTCTTACACTGATTAATCAAAATGTTAATTATTTCGAGAGATTATTTGCTGAGCAATGCAAGTGATCATATAAAATAAAACCATTTCATTAAATGTAATGTAGGTGTGCAAATAATGTCTTAAGTCTAGCAAGAAAAGAAGAAGACTTTTTATAGAAAATTGAAGATTCATTACAATGTCCATAGAGGACTTGATTGAAAGGAAAAAGTACTAGAACCTACGAAGGTCGACTGAGAGACTATTTTTCCTTTTTTTTTTTCTTTTTCTTTTTTTAAGGATAGGTAAACCCTAGTCTAGTTACTCTTCGCGGGTTGGACTGCCAGGGAGCTTGAGCTTTCCTTCGTAGATCAGCCACTGAATTTCTTTCTTCGAGATCCACACACTTGTCCGTCACATGACCATAATGCTTGTGGTACTCACAGAACTTGGTCCTGTCAACTCTACTTGGGTTTCTTGGCTTATGATTCTCGAGAGGTGTGAGAAGGCTTCGTTTCACCAAATCGTTGAAAACTTTGCTCATGGGCATCCCAAAATCATCAGGCTGACGTTTCTGACCTTGCACTTCTTGAATTGACCTCTTGTCATAACTTTCTGTCTTTGGCCCATGGAGGTTCTCAAGCTTCCCATCTTCTATCAACTTTTGGATCTCATGCCTCAAATAGGTGCAATCATCAGTGTCGTGCCCATGGTATTGATGGAAAAGGCAATGCTTGGACTCATCCAACCGAATACCGGGGTTCCCGGGCTTCCAATTCTCCAGTGGCTTTATCGCTTTTCTTTCACTAGCTCTTCCGTAATCTTGCTTAAAGGCATCTCTCGTATTGTTAAAGTGAAAGGAGCGAGGTTTTCTGGGGACCTTGTTATTCTCAAGACTCGTATTCCCATTGTCCAATTGGTTCCACTGTTGGATTTGGTCAAGGAAGCTGTGACATTCTTTCCTTTTGTGAGGTACCGGTGCCGAGCCAGTGCACGGTTGCCTGCTTGGTATTGGGTTATGCTCGGTGGAGTCATTTCCTTGCCCGGGTCCGACATCTTGGGTCAAGGGAGTATTGATACTCATCATGAGGTCAAGCTTCTCTTGCATCTGTTTCACTTGCTCCATCAACATTGCCACATAGGGATCAACGGGGACTCTTGGGCTACCGGAATCGGCAACAGGACTTGTAGTAGCGAACCGACGGCTGAATTCATTAAGTCCGTAGGTAACATGAAAACTCGGTTCATCCTTTGGCAACTCATGATCGCATTCAAAGCGGGTATAGGGGCTTCGTAACATAGCCACATATCTCGATCGATTATGTGAAACCGGAGTATAGACCGCGTGTATTGGCCGAAACCGAGAGACAAAGTGGGGTAAAGCCCAATCCGTTTCCGAGGAGCCGAGGGATGGAGCCCCGATGAGCCGGGATGTTGGAAAGGACTCGAGGAGAAGTGGTCCTTGGCAAGGGATCATATGTGGATGGAGGAAGGTATTGGTTATAGGCTGGGGGAACTGAGATGGCTACTTCTGGAGTCTCATCTTCGACCACTACCAGAGAACCGTTGGACTCAATTGTTACTTGGATTCCATTGCGGCGAAGAGCACCGATGAGCAATGACAGCTGCTCTTCATGATCCTTCTGGGCATTTTCCAAAGCCAGAACTAACTCTTCCTTCCTAATCATCTGATTTCCCATACCCTCACTGTTTTCTGTCAAATCTGCCATTCTGACTCTCTGAGCTGATGAACTGTCTGAACTGAAAAGCCGCTGACCCAGTATTTTCGTCCACTTCCTTCTTGCTGCGGGAAAGGGGTAGGAAAGGTTTAGGCTCGGGGATAGGTAAGGTAGGTAAGATTTAGACTTGGAGGTAAGTGTTTAGGCTAAAGGCTCAAGTAACATGCACTTATTGCTTAAGTTTTTACTCAAAACACATTTTCTCCTAATCCTAATTGATCGGAAAAGATGAGACCTTGAAAGGTCAAGATTGAAATTTGGAGATCGGACCGAGGAGGTCTCGATTAAGAATTTGACCATGAAAGGTCGAGATGGGAAATCGGAAATCGGACCGAGGAGGTCTCAATTAGGATTTGACCATGAAAGGTCTAGATAGGAAAATCGGAAATCGGACCGAGGAGGTCTCGATTAGGGTTTGACCATGAAAGGTCGGGATAGAAAATCGGAAACCGGACCGAGGAGGTCTCGATTAGGGATATCAGAGATAGGAAAATGCAATTATGATTACATTAATTGTTCAAATTTACTTAAAACAATGTCTTTTATTTATTTCTATTTGGTTGGAAAAGGGGGTTTGCCCTTCTTTTTCGCAACTACTCTAGATCCTGGATCAGTGGGTTCCGTCACTACGTCTATAAGCCCCTCGTATTCCACCTGTATTTCGACCTCCCAGGGTGGACAGCCCCGGGCGAGGGTCCTATAGGGCACGCGGATCCCACCGACCGAGAGTAAAGAACGCTCCTATCGGGTCTAGCGGGTCATAGGACCTTTCAACGCACGAGCGATGCGGATTATAGTCAAGGCAATACCGGGAAAGTCTCGTCTCTCTGCCTTGACGGATCTTTGGCAGAGTTTCGCTTGAGCGAATGACGGTTTGACTTTCGGTAATGTCCGAGAGAATAATAGGCATGGGTCGGGCGGTAAAAAGCCGGATGACACAGTGTCACATTGAACTTCGTTGCATACACAGTGCGTGAGTTAGAATTGAAGTCAATGCCGGGTCAAGATCTTGCCAATTTTTCCTTGTCGGAATTTTAGCATAGCTTCGCTTGAGCGAAAGATATTTTGATTTTTGGCAAAGACTCGGTCTTGACTTTTACGCATTCCGTGCGGGTCAAGGTCAATAGTCAATGTCGGAGTCAAGATCCCACCGATTTTTCCTTGTCGGAATTTCGGCAGAATTTCGCTTGAGCGAAAATCTTGGCTTCCGTTATGAGCTAAGGCTTGACCTTTACGTGGGTATGCAACTGGGCTATATGACACGGACTAGACCAAAAACCAACCAAAAGTCACGGTTTTTTGAAACGTGTGACACGGACTGTGCATTGGTCGACACCGGCCGCCATGGGAGGTTGGGATGATTCCGTGCGCGCCCGGAGCATCGTAAGGCTGTCCGTGGATCGCACTGGAACCACCCTCGGGTTTGAAGGACGTGCGTGCAAAAGTGTACAGATATATCGGGTGCGCGTAGTGTGCGGTCTCCTAAAAATGTTCCTTTTTGAGTTCAAACAGAGATTTTCATAAATGTGTTTTAAAGGAATGATTTTCGGGACGGGGAAAATGCCACACATAAGCACGTAAATTTTCTCGGGAGCCCTGGCCACCATGGAGCTGAATAGCCCCAAGCCGCTAGGACTCGCCAGATTAACCATGATTTTTCCCGGTGGAATTGCCACCGAGGTCGCCCGGCCGAATCCAAGGAGGATTGAGCCGTACGACTGCATGGATCAATTTTCCAGGTTCCACTCCTTTTGCTATTTTTCGGGTTATTTCCCGTTTCAGAGTATGCACAGATTCCAAGATGCAAATGATGCAATGCATGGTAAAGAAAGCAAGCACGATTAATGAAATCGGCGATGGGAGTCTAACCCGCTCAAAGGGAAAAGCTTTCTTCTATTTTTTTTTCAAAATTGTTTTTTCCGAAAAGGGATACTGGTACGTGGATTGTTAAACCACCGGTTATCCCAACTCCCACGTCAGGGAGTGTACAGGAAGGGTAAGTGGTTTCCACCTATATACCGAGTATCGATTTTTTTGTTTTGAAAATAAAAGCTTTTCTCCTTTGGGTAGTCCCCAGCGGAGTCGCCAAACTGTGAATGTGTGCCCAAATTTTGTTTTGGATTCACGCGAGTTTGAAGACATCCGATTTAATTTGAAAAACGGAGTCGCCACGCCATTTTGATTACCTCAAAACTTTGAAAAAAAGGTTTTTACTTGGGTTCGGAGGTTAAGTTACCCCTTGGGAAGAACGTTTGGCGTTCACCCAAAGTGCCTTGCCGGAGCAAGTCTCCCAAGATTTCATTAATCGTGCTTGCTTGCGTGCTTTCTTTGTGTGCATGTGTTTGAGAGAAAAGGGGGGAATGTCCCAAGTTATCTTCCGGACGTACAAACCATTTGTTGGTTGTCGCTCGGGATTCCTTGGATTTTATGTATTTGGGATTATGATCCCATCCTCATCTTATGACTTGTGATCATCGCATTTTAACCTCGGGACCCTCGGGACTTGCGTGATCGAGATAATGTCTCTCTTTATGGTCAAAGATGAGGTTCTTTAGGAAGGAATGTCCTTAGCCCATCAATCCTACGCTTTAAGACGGTCGAGCTCATATAGAGGCTTCATACTCTTTCTTAAGCGATAATTGGAGATATAGGGTTCAAGGTTATCCCTTTCTAAAAAAGTCATGAACCTTTTAATGGAAGGAACGATGTAAAGATAGGATCTTTTACACCGGTCCGTTCCAAGGTTGGGGAAAAGGGGAAATGCATGTAAAAATGACATTTTAGTGAAAAGATGGCATTTTAGGGTTGCAAAGGATGCTTTTGGTTTAAAGAAGTGATCTTTATGCTTTGAAGAAATGATTTTGTGCAAAGGATGCATCTTTAATGTGAAAAGAGATTTTAATTGCAAAAAGAATGATTTTAATGCATGAAAATGGGATTTAGGTGCAAAGGATGCACCTTTATGTATGAAAATGATATTTTAATGAAAAGATGACACATTATGTACATAGATGTTATCTAAATTGCGTATAGACATCAAATTACACAAGATCATGGGGGTTAACATCAGACATACACTTGAAACTGTGAAGCTTCTGCAAACTGGCTACTTATGTCGCGTGACATAGGCTGCCTATGTCGCGTGACATAACTAGCCATTTTGCAGAGGCTTTACAGCTGGGATTTACAGAGGTAACAAGGCACCAAAATGGTCAAGTTACTTCACAAACAAATCTCAGAGAGTATGTTTATCAATAATGAACACTTCAAGAGGGTGTGGATATGAGGGATCCACACTCATCTTGAGTGTTCATGCAAAACCAAGTCAAAACGGAGATTTTATATGAAATGTAATGAAATAAAATGTGGATCTGGTAATATGAAGCTAAAGCATGCAACTTTAATCAGAATACTACATTATCAATGCATGTAACACATAGATTTCATATTCAAAGGAAAATAGAGAGTGGAAAAGGGGTAGAAACTCGTTACCCTTGAAGATCCACAACTCCTATATCAAGTTAGATATAGGAGCCTTTTAGCGTCCTCCTCCGGAGACTGAGTTCAGGCCTTGGATCCTTGAGAACCTCGAGTTCTTGATGTATAGGAAGTGTGTGTGTGTGTGGGAAGTGTGTGTGTGATTAGTTTGGGAGGATTGAGGTGATTTGGGGGGTATGTGAGGAGAGAGGAGGCTTCTGGAGCGTATTCCCTATAGAGGGGGACTGAGGGGTGGAGGAGGTGTCCAAAGTGAGAGGTGAAGGCCTCTATTTATAGGCTGCCTGCATGGGCTTGTTATGTCGCACGACATGATAAGCCATAACCGTTTTCCTTCTAGAAACATGCAAGGTGGCATGGTTCTAGAACTCTCTCTGGCTGGTTATGTCGCACGACATAAGTAGCCACATGCAGTTCCTTCTAGAAACATGCAAGGTGGCAGGTTCCTAGAAGGTTTCTCTGGCTGGTTATGTCGCACGACATAAGTAGCCAGATCTGGCTTCTTCTAGAAACGTGCAAGGTGGCAGCCTTCTAGAAGGGTTTTGGGATTAAGAAAAACGTGTTTCTTAATCACCAAGCATTCCCTTCAGCCCTTAAAAGGCTTGGAACAGTTCCGGAATTGTTCCGGAACTTTAGGAAAATCCGGGGAATTACCGGAAAAATTACCGAAATTGCCGGGAAAATTAACCGGAAGGCATGAGCCAGATTTGGGTACTTACAACGGGGTCGTCCCAAACAGCCCATCCTAGCCCGTGTAAGCCATGCACTCTTTGTGTCACACTTTGTCCAAGACCCCGGTTGGTTTTTGGCTTAGCTCGTGTCATAAAGCCTAAGTGTATGTTTTTTACGCTGGGTTCTGCCCCGAGTCAAGCTCGAGAGGCTGAGACCGAAGGTCGTTCCCGACCCGAAATCTTGAGCTTTTCAGCCTTGACTTTGACGCGGATCTCTGCCGAAAAATATACCCGAAGGTTCAATGTGATGCCGTGTCATCAAACCTCACTGTATGTACCGTGCCAGCCACAACTTGGCCAACGCCAAAAGCTAAGGTCCCTCGCACAAGCGAGTCAGGAGAGGTCATGCCGAAATTTTGGCACGATCCCCGCCTTAACTTAAGGACGTTGACTTCGACTGTGGCCCGTGCATCACATACGTTGGAAGTTTGCGTGATCAGCTAGCCTTAAGTTTACTTTTTCCTTTGTCGGTGGAACTCGCTTGCCTTATAGGACCTCGCTCGGGATAGTCCGTCCCGAGAAAGATGATCTACAAATGGAAATGAGGGGCTTATAAGCGTAGTGACGAGATCCACTGATTAGAGCTCTAGGATTAGTTGCGAAAAAGAAGACTTGCTCTTTTCCAACCAATTAGGACTCTAAGAAAACGCGCTTTAAGTAAACATTAATCGGTAACTGCACATTTGTAAGTACCCAAATCTAGATCACCCTCTTCCGAGCACATGGGAAACACCGTAGACTCACAAACGCAGTCTCGAAGACCTTTGACACTCAAAACCCTCAAAAACCCCAAGATAAACTAAGGGAGGAACCTTTCTGGGATAAAAAGGGATAAAAGGACCTTTTGGGAATTATTCAGAATTCAGAAAAGCATAAGTGGTCCGTACGGACCTCTTTGCTGCAATGATGACTGAATCTCCTTAAAGTCCACAATATTCCCTCAAATCCCGGAGAACATCATTACTGGAATGCATGGGTGGTCCGTACGGACCTCTTTGCATGCTGAGATGGTCCGTACGGACCTTATTGCACCCAGACATAATGATGTCAAAATCTTCCTAATTATCACAGATTTCCTCAAATCGAGGAATACCAAAAATTTGGATTACATGCAAGGTCTGTACGGACCTCTTTGCAGATTTCCTACACTATAAATAGAGGGATTCCCCTCGCTCATTTTCACACATTTCCCTCTTCTCTCCTCTCCCCCCAGCCTTCAGGCTCCCCTCTAAGACCCTTCGGGGCACTCCCGGCCCCTTTCGGATCCTTCCGAGGCCTTCCGAGCCCCCTCGCGGTGCTCCGAAGCCTCCCCGAGCGCTCCCGCGATGCCCCGAGGCACTCTCGAGGTACTCTGAGGCCCCTCGTGGTACTCCGAGGCCTTGCCTGGTCTTTCCCGAGGCGTCCCGGCTCTTTCCGAGTCAAACCGGTAATCCCAACCCACGCCGAACCTCACGCCGGAATCCAACCCTAACGATTCCAGCGCACGCCGAACCTCTGCCCGAATCCAACCAACGATTCCAACGCACGCCGAACCTCTCGCCCGAGTGATCCCCGCAATCCCAACGCACGCCGAAACTCCGTCCGGACAACCGGCCCCCTTCCCGAAGCAATCCCGGTCCGTCACCCCAACACTATTCCATCCTCAAACACTATTCCCTTGCGGAAGACAGACACGAACCAATATTGGTAAGGCTTCCTTCCTATACTATTTCAATACATTTCAATAAAGCAGTGTACAATGTAGACATCCGACACAGCATGCATTTTTAAAAAGCACATACACACACACACACAACAGTTAAAGAATATTAGGGGTATCCGAAAGACTCGTTTTACGAGGCGAATCGGGTGAGCTCTAAGATTCTAATATTCTCTTCCCGAGGAGTCATCTGACCTCCGAACTCAAAAATCTCATCACACAACAAAAAACAGTTTATTTTTAAACTGATGCCCTTTTTCAATGTTTTGGGCTTAATAAAAACGGCGTGGCGACTCTACAAGCAAAAACACGGCGAGAAACCTCCAACACCGCAAAATGGAATAAGCCAGATGCCGGGGCGCGAGCGCGCTGCCTATCGGATCCGGGCCATTTCCAAGTTGCGGCAAAAACGCGAGATGCGCGGGGCCCCGCGCGCGAGCCGAATCCCGGGTAATTTCAGTTGGCGACTCTGCTGGGGACGATTTTTGTTTTAAAAACTTTTAAACAAAGTAAAAGATTTTTAAAACGATGATGAGGGTCAAACTTTCATTTTACCCCTTTCTTTAACTGTTATGTGTGTGTGCATGTGCTTTACTTTTTATTTTACAAAAAAAATAAAAATACAAAAAAAAAAAAGTATCAATATACATCTGTGTACATGTATTTAAAATTCTTCAAAAACTTCGTTTTACTCGTAAAAGAATTTTAGAGACCGCACACTACTCGCACTTCTTTGCCTCGGTTACAACCGCACGCTACTTCTTGTCTTGCCTCGGTTACACCGCACGCTACGCACACCGCCGCCTCATATACACTTTGCACACTACAACCCTTAACCCGGGTGGTCTGTGGCCAGCTTCGTTTGGCCTTCCTACGCCTCTCTGACGCGCACGGGATCATTCCAAACATCCCATCCTAGCCAAGCGCCAACCCCGCACGTTGGAGTCTTGAGTCACACTCGTCCGCACTGCTGGTTTTTACCTGGCCCGTGTCATACAAGCTCGGATACATATCCCATGCCGGCCATTTTCTCGAGTCGGCTCGAACTCAATATCCTCGCGCATAGCAAAGCGATGAAAGGTCATACTAAAATCTTGACTCCGATCTTGATTTTCCGAAGCTACACCTGCACAATGTTCCGTCCCTGATATACATCCATGCCCACATGACACCATGTCATTAAGCCTTTAATAGGTCGGCCATGACGATATGACCTGGAGACAACCGACGCCTAACGTCAACCCGCGTATCCCTTTGCGCAAGCAAGGTAAAGAGAGGTCATGCCGAACTCTTGACCCGATCTTGACTCAATGGCCGGCTCGGCTCACTATTCACATGGCTAACGCATTAAAACGAACATGACAGCTCGGTCCTTAGGTTCGGTTTTTCTTTAGGCCGGTGGAAACCGCTTGCCCTATAGACCTCGCCCGGGCCGTCCACCCCGGGATGTCGAAATACAGTGCAAAACGAGGGGCTTATAGCCGCACGTATGGTCTCCATCGACCCAGATCTAGCATAGTTGCGAAAAGAAGAGCAATCTTTTCCAACCTACCTAGGACTCGAGAAAACACGTTTAAGTAAATTAAAACAAAAAAAGAAGGGAAACCGCATGCCACGTGAGCTTTCCCCTTTATCCAAAAGGCCTTCCCGTGTCTAAACCTTGCCCATCACCCCCTCCAAATAACCGAAAGTGATCAAGAATACCGGGAACTACTTTCCCCGTGTCAAAGCCGCAAGGTCCAACATCCTTCCTACCGTAGTCACGAGGCGAGCAAAACCGTCGCCTCCCCACGGCCAAGTCAGCTGGATAACAACGAGGAAAATGGGACCTTACCCCCGAGAAATTTCCCAACCTTAAAAGAAGTTTGGCAGGTCCTCATGACTATTGAGAAACGCCAAGGTGAACAACAAGTCTGGGTTGAAGGTGCCATGCACCACTTCGGAACATTAGCCACCCAACTACCCGGGGCTTCCAAAGTCATGCCCGCCTTCCCGCAGCCTTCTAACATCTCTCATTGTCTCCCGTAAGTCAACCCGTTGCCCTCGTACGAGCCATGCAGCTACGACATAAAAGCCACAAGACCTCCCTGGGAAGACATGCCCATTCAAGAGCATCCCGAGGTCCCGGTACCACCGCCGAACAACGAACACATCTCGTGGGACGTCCGCGATTGCACCGCTTGCCCGGAAATGGAATTCCAAGATGAAATGAACGAGGGCCGCCTCGAAGAAAGAAGAAACTCTCTTCTCAACAAAACCGAAGAAGAGATACGAATCCGGTGACCCCACCTGGCCGGAACCCTCGAGGGAACCATCGTGGAAAATTTGATTACTACGTCATCTACTCCAAAGAAATCTCCTCACCCTAGCTCGCACAAGGCCACGGCAACGTCTCGCGCCATGATCACTGGGACGAGCTCCGCACCGCCACCGACGGCCCGAAGGTCCGTATACCTCAACCCCGTCTTGGGAAGACCTCAAAGCCACTATTGATGCTTCAATAAAAGCTATGACGGTGAACGAATTGAAATGCGCAGTCTGGCCCTACGCCAATCAAGGCCCTCCCATCACAGAGATAGGAGAGACAAGCAAAGCAAAGAAAGCCGAGGTGAACGTTCCGACACGTTCCGGCCAAATCTCGACGAATCCTCCACGCGCAGACAAAAGGCCCGCCATACCCGAGCCACGAACCGCAAAGGGGCCTTACGCTAAAGAAGCCGAAACCCCGACCCAAAGGTCAAGATCCTGCCTTAATCCCGCCTCAAGCGTACTCGTGCTAACATCTCGCCCGGTCCCTACTCACTTCATCTTACCCGCACAAACTCAAGTTGGAAGAAAGTCCGGCCTGCACTACGGTTCCCAT
The DNA here is from genome assembly GCA_022495995.1 of Adenophora triphylla var. japonica. Lineage (NCBI taxonomy): Eukaryota > Viridiplantae > Streptophyta > Magnoliopsida > Asterales > Campanulaceae > Adenophora > Adenophora triphylla. The sequence continues at coordinate 92,209 of JAFEMH010007322.1, forward strand.
CACCGTGACACCCGATGAAGCGGTTCGATGATCGGCAACGTTAATTACAAAGAACATCATCACCTTCACTGAGCTCGACCTCCCAAAATTTGGGGCCGACCACAATGCAGCCTCTCTACATAACAGCTCAACCTGACGAGCGCCGTCTCCTCGAGTCTTGGTAGATGGGGATCATCCATGAACGTCCTTCCATCCAAAATGATGGATTTGCTAGAATCAAAGCAACCGATCTCAAAACCCTCAACTCGTGCAATCAAGGCATACGACTCAACGTCTTCGCCTGGCCTCGGGAATAGCCACCTTGAACCTATAGTTCTGGAAAGCGATGGTCCCGACCGACTTCCAAGTCATCGACATCCCGATCACATTCACCGCCATCTTGGGACGCCCTCGCTACACTGCATCAATGGGGTGGCATCCACCCTCCATCAGCCAGTAAAGTTCGCCCAAGGAACAGATCTTACCATCATCTACGGTGATAGCATAGTCACCGAGGGGAGCGACACAAACGGCGTCCCTGGCCTTAGAGATCAAACACGACAATGACGGCATGATGCTAACAGTGGTTCACCATCGAAAGCCCAAAAGCCTGTGTGTGCCACATAGACCTCGCTTTTGATTTGGGGACAAGATCCTCCCCCGATGAAAAATGATGAAGCACATGAACTACATCCCGGGGCTTGTTTTGGGAAAACGCCATCGTGGTACCCAACAAATCATCAACATCAAGGAACGTAATACCCTCCACATGGCCGGGATACATTCCTACTCCCGAAGACATTGCGGAAGACAAGCGAGCCGCACCGAAAACGCTTCTCGCTAATGGCAAAAGAGGCTTGCACGCACCTCCGAGCTCCGCCTTACAGCTTCGACATGACCAAGTACTTCACAAAGAAAGCCGACAACTGAATGAAGACACAGAAAGGGAACAGAGCCGATCAACGCCAAACAAAGCCGGCCGACAACCATGGACAAGCTCCAAGTAACCCGGCAACTCGCCGGACCCACGACCACCACTATTCACAATGAATTTTGGTTCGGGAAAACCACCTCTTTCGCGTAAGAACTCAAAAAACTCTCTCGTCAACACCCCCGCCCCCAACAAGCGGGACGAGTCCGCATTCGAGCTAGTAATGCCCAAGACAAAAGCGAAGACTCTGCAGACGATGCTTGGAACGAGCCACCGCTCCACCTCGCTTCTTCAATGAAGAAGTCGAGATGCCGACCTAATCGATTTTGTTTCGATAACTCTATGATAGCCATGATCGGGAACGGTGACACAAAGCCTTTCAAACCCCGCTTTCTCCTATCAAGCTCATTGCCACTCAATAACCGGGCCACCTTCTCCGACTCCACCGCCAAAGAAAAGGAACATGATCGAACAACTTGGTCTCGACCCTCGAGTCCTGCAGTCCAAGGTCAAAACCCATCCTAAGTCCATTATCTTTGAAGCTGAGTCTCTCGAGTCATCTGATGGCCTCACGCCGTAAGATTACGAACTCAGTGGCCAATAATAACTATTCCTCGTATGCCATCTTAATGAAAGGTCCGATCTTTCCTAGAATATCCTTTCATTGGCATCTTTAATGCTACCGATGAATTAAATCTCAACACACAACCGTTAATCACAATTCATCTAAACGAAAGAAGCAAGCACATTAATTGAATAAATGCATCAAGCAAACATTTAAGCATGTTGTCAAACGAGAGAAAAACCGGCCCAAGTCGCCGAGGAGGTTTTTAACGTCACAAAAGTTTGCTGAGAATTGCCAAGAGCCAAAAAGAGACGCCAAATCCAAAGCCATTATTCTAACAGACAGTAATTGCATCTTCCAATACACTCCAAGCAACGGGAAACCGCACTTCATGAACCCGAAGGCAGGCCAACCCACATGGAAGGAGTGGGCCAAAAGCATGCACGGCTCCTAAAACGCCTGCGCCTACTCAGCTTCGTCATCCTTGGGACATGCCGTACATGCAGCTCTACTTCTGGCGACCTTCTGCCACTCCTAGCGCCGCATTAGCCAGGAAGAAGCAAACAAGCTCATGAAGGGGAAAGTCCTGCAATGAGGCTTGGCAGGTCCCCCTACATGAATTTCGCCAGAGCCACAGTGCAAATCATTCTCTGATGGGCCACTATCGGATGCCTCCATTGGAGTGCAGACTCGATCCACTTTGTCCG
>JAFEMH010007323.1:0-94264 GCA_022495995.1 Adenophora triphylla var. japonica
ATATAGTCCTAAAGACAAGAAAAGATTTGCTCTTACACTAGTGGAAATTTTAATAAAAAAGGATTAAACTGACAAGTTTAGATTTTGAAATACAAGCTTTAATAAATTCTTTAGAAAAATTCAAAATCTTTTTAAATAAAGAATTTACAGTAAGAACAGATTGCGAAGCAATAGTAAGGTTCATAAAAAACGATCAAACTAGAAAAGTTAATAAAACAAGATGGATATTCAAATGGATAAAGGGAAGAAGAGAGTTATACACCCTATACATCCAAAGAAAAGTTCCTCAATGAGCATATCATCCGATGAGGAAGTGAAAGTGGAAAACACAGAACAGAAGGATATCAAGATTCCACAGTACAGCTTTACATACCCTACAGTCTATTCTAATCCAGTTCAGGGATTGAGACCTAAACTGGGGGTACAAAATTTTAAGGAGGAGGGAGCAAGAGAGCAATTCTGGGAACTTGGAGGAAGAATGCAAGAAGAGAGAAATGAGAGAAATCGCTGTGTGTTTTTCTCATTCAGTGAACTGCCTTTTATTGACAAGTTTCCACACATCATTTTCACAAATAATGTTTACTATTTGTGATTACTAATGGTGCATAGTGATGCATTGTACTTTATAAATTATACTACAATGTGATACAATATATTGTTACTTTTAGTGCTTATAGTCCAAACATCGCTTATTCACAAATAACCGAATGAGAAAAGCACACCGAGATTTCTCTCATTTCTCTCTTCGGCATTCTTCTTCCAAGTTCCTAGAATTGCTCTTTTCGCTCCCTCCTCTTTATTTCTAAGTCCCAAAGTTTAATTGCTAAAAGGCTCCCCCTTTATTTTGATTTACAACACGTTATCGGCACGAGTGTTCTTACAACTTCACCATTTTCAACTCGTAAGAATTCATCAATTAAATCACTCTAACAATTATGTTACTCTTTCATTTCACCTATCACCAAAAGATTGGTTATGCGAGAATAGTAAGATGACAATGCTAACTTTAATTTGTTACTAATAATAACTAACTTTAGTTTATTACCGTCAGACTAATTCATTAATCGACAAGGCTAATGTATTACTAACATTAATTTATTCGTATATCACCACGATGTATCTCGATGTATCCCTCAAAGAAGCAAAGGAGCACCAAGACGAAGACAGTGCCCTGACGGAAGATGCCGATAGTCGTGCGACGTACTTGGAAGGGCACGACTCGTGCTTGATAAAGCACGAGTCATGATGAAGACTCGCACGAGTGACATGGTTGGTACGAATCGTGTCACGAATGTCCAAAGCATGGAACGAGTCGTGAGGGTGAGGACGACTCGTGATGGCGGCGATTTGGCGGATCTGAGTTGATTTTGTTTCCTATTTTTGAAGTGTTTTAATTAGGATTGTTTTATTTTCCTTTTCCAAGTTGTTTAGGGTTTTGTTTAGAGTATAAATACTCTCTCTCATTCTTTGTTTTAGGAGACTTTTAAATTATTGAATTTTAATTGATTGCTTTGCAATTGAAGGTTTTTACCTTGAAGCTTTTTAGCTTGTTCCTTGAATTTCCTAGGAGGTTCTTGACTGAGTCTTAATTGACTTAATAGATCTTAATTGATCTGCAGAAGATTATCATCATCTTGGTGATTCTCTTGTTCAAACCCTAGTTCATTGATTTGAATTGGGTCAAATAGTTGTTGATTCAATTATTTGCCTATTCGTTTTATTATTCCGCTGCAACCCCTTTACATCAGTTGGTATCAGACGAAGGACGATCCAAGGAACAAGATGGCCAACAACGAAGGAAACAACAACACCCAAGATATCCTAGCACAACTAGCCAACAACTTGATAGCGATGCAAACACAGATGCAAGAAGATAGGCGCAGATCTGAGGCGGAAGCTGCTACTCGTCATACAGAACTGTTACAGGCTTTGCGAGGTTTGAATATGGGTGGTGGTGGCAACCGTGGCAATCCAGGTGGTGATCGGGCTGAGTTCATCCACAACAATCAGGGTGGTGGTGACGAGGTCATTGGTTTGAATCCGGTAGAACAACGACCAAAGATAAGGGCCGATATTCCTACTTTTAATGGTGAGTTGTCTATCGAAGAATTTTTAGATTGGATTAATGAAGTTGATAAATTTTTCAATTTAATGCAAGTTGAGAATGTTAGGAAAGTTCCTTATGTTGCATATAAATTGCGGGGTGGTGCTGCTGCTTGGTGGGATCAACTTTGTAAGAAAAGGTTACATGATAGGTTGCCTCAGATTCGTACTTTGGATGATATGAAAGAGGCATTAAAAGATAGATTTTTACCTATTGATTATGTGCAAAATTTATTTTCTAAATTTCAGAATTGCACCCAAGGTAATCGTAATGTTAAAGAATATGTGCATGATTTTTATGCTCAATCGGCTCGTAACGACTTGAGTGAGTCTGAGTCTCAAGAAATCTCTAGGTTTGTTGATGGTCTTCGGGTTGATATTAAGAACAAGGTGGAGTTATTTACCAATTACTCTTTGAATGATGCTATTTCAAGGGCGGAAAAGGTTGAGAAACAATTGGTTTCAGCTTTTCAACCTCAACCTACATTCAAGAAGGGGGGTAATTCGTCTGTTGCTCTTAGCCCTATTCAATCTTCAGTTTCTCCATCAACAGTCGAACAGCCTACGACACAAGCTTCGGGTTCTAAGGCAGCGAAGGTAGCTAGAACACCTGCTCCTGTTGTTCAAGCTCCTAAGAATGCTAACCCTTATGCTAAGAATTTTGGTAATAAGTGTTTTAAATGCGGGGAGGCGGGACATATTTCTAGTGGTTGTCATCTTCGTAAGAATACTAATTTGGTAACTAATGTTGATGATGAAGAGGTATTGGTGGAGTACACTCATGATCCTAATGCTGAGGATGAGGATGAAGAACATCATGAATCTTTTGCAATTCAGAAGATTGGGTTGGTTAATCCTGAGGAGGAGGTTGGCCTTGAACGAAATAACATTTTTCGCACGAAAGGTATGGTTAATAATGATGTGGTTCATTTAATTATTGACAGTGGAAGTAGTGAAAACTTGGTGGCACGTAGTTTTGTAGAGAAATCGTCACTTGCAGTTAAGAAACATCCACAACCTTATATCGTCGGTTGGATTAATGGTGGGGGCACTTTGAAGGTAAGAGAACAATGCATCGTTCCGCTTTCCATTGGGGCTTATACGGATAATATTACTTGTGATATTGTGGATATGAGTGCTTGTCAACTTTTACTTGGTCAACCTTGGTATTTTGATGTTAATTCTATCCATAGTGGTCGAGAAAATGTGATTCGTTTTGTGAAGGATGGTGCTCGATTTTCTCTGTGTCCATTAAAGGCTAAAGGGGTTATCTCTTGCAATAAACCGAGGAAGAGAAAAGGGATTATCTCCTTTTGTATGTCACGTTATGTCTTTTCAGGTTCATTAACCGGTCCTGTGGTACGTTCAAGTGCATCGCCACCTACAGAGTTGATCGCGGGGAGGAAGGGGCGGAAGGTCAACAATGGAGGGTCAAACACTACAAGATCATGTTCTTTTTCTAAAGACCAGATTTCGGAGACGAATTCTTTTGAAGTGGGGGTGTATGATGTATCTGATGTATCCCTCAAAGAAGCAGTGAGCAGCCAAGACGAAGACAGGCTCGGACGGACGATGCTGGCGGTCGTGCGACGTACTTGGAAGGGCACGACTCGTGCTTGATAGCACGAGTCGTGATGAAGACCTGCACGAGTGACATGGTTGGTACGAATCGTGTCACGAATGTCCAAAGCATGGAACGAGTCGTGAGGGTGAGGACGACTCGTGATGGCGGCGATTTGGCGGATCTGAGTTGATTTTGTTTCCTATTTTTGAAGTGTTTTAATTAGGATTGTTTTCTTTTCCTTTTCCAAGTTGTATAGGGTTTTGTTTAGAGTATAAATACTCTCTCTCATTCTTTGTTTTAGGAGACTTTTAAATTATTGAATTTTAATTGATTGCTTTGCAATTGAAGGTTTTTACCTTGAAGATTTTTAGCTTGTTCCTTGAATTTCCTAGGAGGTTCTTGACTGAGTCTTAATTGACTTAATAGATCTTAATTGATCTGCAGAAGATTATCATCATCTTGGTGATACTCTTGTTCAAACCCTAGTTCATTGATTTGAATTGGGTCAAATAGTTGTTGATTCAATTATTTGCCTATCCATTTTATTATTCCGCCGCAACCCCTTTACATCACACCATTATGAATTTAGCTATGCCTTCGTGATGAGATGACAATTTTTACTTTTATAATCTATCTCAAATATTATTAACGATAGTCTCAGTCTTCACCTATAATATTTTGGTGTGAATACGAGAATTATTTACTTGACAATATATATATATATATATATATATATATATATATATATATATATATATATATATATATATATATATATATATATATATATATATATATACACATATATATATTACCAATTGGGGGGTATAGCGAATTTTTTGGGTTTCTGTTAAACCAATAAAAATACTCATGAATTAACTGAAAGAATACGAATACTTACAAAGTAGAAAAGGTGAGGAGGTGAACATGAAGAGTGGCACGCCAGAGATATCTACACCAGAATTCATAGCGTAAAATATTTTTTTTTTGTAAGGATATAATATGAAGTACGGGAAGGAGAAGGAGAAGTAAGGAACTAAGGTATTATACTAAAAGAGTCGGAAGGGATTTTAAGCTGCCATAGAGAGAGAAATGAAATTTTTTATTTCTCTGAATTGCTCGTGTTTACAAATGAAGAAAAATTCTTCTTATATAGAGGGAGAGATAACAAGAAGCTAAAACTGAAAAGATGCTCGCACTATAATAATTACATACTACGACTCTAAGCTAAAAGACAACCTAAAAGAATAACAAAAACGGAAAGAAAAGACATAAAAAACAAAAACTTGATGGCGCACTAAATTAAAGGCGCACTTAAACAAAGAAAAAGACATTCATTAAATATATTTCGATTCTGTTACATCCGTCCATTATTCTTTTGTCCCGTCCGAAACGTCATTGCTTACGATAATCCTTCTAGAAATCCTCGTGGGTACCGTTGATGGTTAGTGTAGTCCCTGCGTCTGAGTGCAAGTCTGTCGTTAAGAAATATGTATCATCTTGATTGATGATATGTTGTAGCTCCAAAGTGTCATCTTCTCCTACGAATGGGAGAAACATGTCCCAATTTTTATGTGCCCAAATATGTGTATAATGGCCTTTTGCTATTAATTTGTACCATAGTTGTTAAATATCGCGATACGCGATACGTATCGGCGATACGATACGCGATACGGGTAGTTTCGATACGTATCGCATAGGGTGTATCGTTTTCCCCTCCGTATCGCAAGTATCGTACGTATCGCGTATCGTACCGTGCGTATTGCCGATACGAACGATACGGGTAAAAGGGATTTGGGTCGGGTCTGAGTCGGGTTTGGGTTGGACAATTTATATATAGACAGACGAGTAACGACGACGATTCAAAAATTGATTTCATAGCGGTCAATTTCCTTACCTGCGATCGTCGCTTCTTCTTCTTCCTCGTCGTCGCCACTTCTTCTTCTTCAACCGCCGACTGCCGGAGCGTCCCTTCACCGTCGTTACACTGGTTCTGTTCTTCTCCCTCGTCCCCGACGACGCCACGGTCGTAAGTTTCCGTTTCTTTGTCTCTAATTTTATTTTGACTATTTTGACTATTTTGACTTTATCTCTTCATCTCTTCAGTATTCAACGTCTTTTATATGTAATTTTTTTTTTTAATGAGAAAAGATGTCACTGTTGGCTGTTATTTTTAATCACTGTTGGCTTTGGCTTTATATGTAATTTTTTTATATATAAGAAAAGACAGCAGGCTGTTGATTTTTTAATCACTGTTACTGTATTTTTTTAATCCATGTTGGCTGTAATTTTTTTAATCACTGTGTTGTTTCACTTTGTAATATATTTAGGTTCTTGAAAAATGGGAAAAAGGAAAGAAGATATTGCTTATCAACATTGTCAGAAAATTGATGGAAATAGGATGCATCTGTCATGTAATCACTGTGGTAAAGGATATTGGGGTGGAATTACTCGTATGAAGCATCATCTTGCCGGCTCACATAGTAATGTGAGTAAATGTGAAATGTGTCCCGATGAGGTTAGAAGACTTTTTTTGAAGGAGAGGGGTTTAGATGATGAGCATGATGTTGTTGTTATTGAAGGAGATGAGGAATGTTTTGATGAGAAAGAAGATGTGAATGTGAGAGATAAGAGAAAAATTGATTATTATGTTGAGAAAAACAAGGGTGGAGGGAAAGTAAAACAAAAAACAATGAATGAAATTGTTAAGAAGAGGGAGCCCGTGGTTAGATCTATTTGTAGGATGCTTTACAAAAACGCTTTGCCTTTTAATTTGGTGAAGTGTCCATTATGGAAAGAGATGCTAGAAAAGGTTGGAGAGTATGGAAGAGGATTGAAAGGTCCTAGTTATCACGAGGCTAGGGTGACTTACTTGAAAAAAGAGATTGAGCATGTGCATGGAGACTTAGCAAAGTATAAAAAAGAATGGAATAAACGGGTTGCACACTTATGTCCGATGGGTGGACGGACGGAAAGTCAAGACACTTGACTAACTTTCTTGTTAATAGTCCAAGTGGAACGGTTTTCATCAAATCTATTGATACTTCATCTATTATTAAGGATTATTAAGGATGGGCAAAAATTGTTTGAGATGCTTGACTCAATGGTTGATGAAATCGGGGAGGAAAATGTGGTTCAAGTTGTGACGGATAGTGCTTCCGCCTATGTGCTTGCCGGAAGATTGTTAGAGGAGAAGAGGCCGAGATTATTTTGGTCTCCTTGTGCCGCTCATTGCATTGATTTGATGTTGGAAGATATTGGCAATCTTCCAATATTCTTAGATACAATCAAGAAAGCCAAGGAAGTAACAAATTATATCTATCGGCATAATTGGGTACTTGATATGTTTAGAAAGTTCTCTAAGAAAAGGGAGTTGACTAGACCGGGGGTGACACGATTTGCTACCTCTTTTCTCACTTTAAAGGGCTTTATGGATAATAAGCACGCTCTAAGAAAGATGTTTTTGTCGGAAGAGTGGCTTAAGGGACCTTATGCTTCTAAGGGTGATGAACCAAAAGTGAGGTCTACACTACTTTATGATGATAAATTTTGGAGAGCCGTCCAATATTGTTTGAATTGTGTTACTCCACTTTGTAAAGTGTTGAGACTTGTAGATGGTGATGTGAAACCGGCAATGGGTTATATTTATGAGGCTATGGATAGGGCCAAAGAACAAATTGCAAAAAATTTCAAAAATAACACAAGAAGGTATCAAAAGGTTTGGGATATCATAGACTTGAGATGGGATATGCAACTTCATAGGCCTCTTCATGCGGCGGCATACTATCTTAACCCAAGGTAATAATTTAAAAACAATTTGTCTTCTTTATTCCTTACTTTCTTTCTCTTTTTTTCAAAAAAAGTTTATCTTATTTAATTTTTTTATAGGTTCCAATATGATGATGATTTCAAAGCCGATACCGAAGTGAAAGTTGGGTTATATAAGACTATTGAGAGGATGTACCCTAATGTTGAAACTCGAATTAAAATTGATGAACAACTTGAAAAGTTTCGGAGAGCCGAGGGCATGTTTGGAATGAGTATGGCAACCGCTACGAGAGATAGGAAGCTACCCGGTAAGTGCCTTTTTTTTTTACTAAAATCTAAAATTCTAAATCATAATTTAGTAACTTACTCTCTTATTCATAGAAGTCTCTAATTTTTAATAATTTTTTTTACGTAATAGGTTTATGGTGGGAAAGTTATGGTGAAGAATGTAAAGAGCTTCAAGAATTGGCTATAAGGGTACTAAGTCTTACTTGTAGCGCAACGGGTTGTGAGAGAAATTGGAGTATTTTTGATCTTGTGCATTCTAAAAGGAGAAATCGTTTGGAGCAACAAAGATTAAATGCTCTAGTATTTGTGAAATATAATATTCAACTTGATTTGAGGCAAAGAAAGAGAGGTGACAACTACGATCCAATTTGTTTATCGGATATGGAATCCGATGATGAATGGATTACCGAAGTTGAAGAACCATGCCTTGCGGGTGACACCTCATGGATGGATGTTCATGAATGTTTTGAAGAGGGTAGCACAAGCAACAAAAGAAAAAGAGGTATATAGTACACTTTTTTTCTTGAGCACTTCAAGTAATAATGTCACTAGTTTGAAGTTTCTACATATAGAATTCTTAATGATACTTTAATTTTATTTTTAATAGGACCAAGGAACTTGAATGCCATTCCCAACAAGAAAGGCAAGCAAAAATTGGTAGATGTTGATGATGAGGTCGAGTATATTAGTGATGATGAGGAGGAGGAGGAAGAAGCGGAATTTGTGGAAGATGACAATGATAGCGATGAAGAAGATGTTAATGATTTTGATGACCTTGGGGTTGATGAAGATGAATATGAATGAGTCTTGAGTACATTATTTAGAAATTGAAATGTTTACTTTTTAATTGGTGACTTAGTAATTAGTATTTGATAAAACAATATAGACTATTTATTGAAGTTATGACCTTTTGGTACGTCGGTAATGTTAACATAACTACTTATTTGGTTTTTCAAGTAATTATTTGATTATTTCCATTGTTTACTTTATTTTTGATTTTCTTTAGAGTTTTAGATTTTTTTTTGTCATTGTGTTACGTATCTCCAATACGATACACGATACGATACGCGATACGATATTAAGGGTCTCCGATACGCGATACGATACGCGATATGACAACTATGATTTGTACTCTTCCCAATGAAACGAGTTAGTAAAAGAGGAAATAATTATATTAAATGCTTTAGTTGCGGGTATTTTCCTAACATAGAGAAAAGATCGCAATGTAACATTTGTTTTAAAGAAATTTGTTACTTATGTCTTAAATCACTTTATGATTTAAATATGAATATAGAAAAAGAATCATTAAAAAGGATAAACATAGAGTTACTAATAGAAAAAATGGAAAAATTAGAAGTTATAACATAATTGCATAATTTAAAGATAGATAATATAGAAAATAAACTAAAATATATAGATGATGTAATTGATAAAAAGAAACAAAAAATTGAAGACGTTCTCAACAAAATGTCAACAGATCATACTTTAATACAAAGGGTACAACAAATATGATAAATTTACAATGTATGTTATGGTTAGATTCAAATAAATACTTAGAATTAACAGCTTTATTAGACACAGGAGCCACTAAAAGCGTTATATCAAATAGTTTGGTACCACAACAATACCAAAAACAACTTACTTATAAATTAGTAACCCGAACGATAGACGATAGGTTAATGACTATAACACATTATATTGAACCAATAGGAATACAGTTTTTATATTTTTCGGGTAATTATAGTTTGAAATATGATATTCCACAGGTTAACATAAGTTCAGAATATGTTAAATCAACAGACTTTATATTAGGATTAAATTTTATTCTTGGATTACATACTCCCTCCGTCCCGGCCGACTTAGGATTTTTTGAAATGGCACGGGAATTAAGGAAAAGGTAAATGTTGTGAGTGTAATTTAAAAATAGGAGAGAGAATGAGTGGAGGGAATAGTAAATTATAATGGTGTTGTGAGTATTAAAATAATGTAGGAGAGAGAATGAGTGGAGAGAATAGTGATTTAAGGTTTCCATTTTGGGCCGTCCTAAGTCGGGTGGGACGCCCAAAATGGCAAAAAGTCCTAAGTCGGCCGGGACGGAGGGAGTATAAATTAGTAACCCCGAACGATAGACGATAGGTTAATGACTATAACACATTAAATTAAACCAATAGGAATACAGTTTTTTGATTTTTCGGGTAATTATAGTTTGAAATATGATATTCCACAGGTTAACATAAGTCCAGAATATGTTAAATCAACAGACTTTATATTAGGATTAAATTTTATTCTTGAATTACAAGGTGCTATAACAATTACTAAAAATTATATTACACTCAGTAAGCATACTTATAGCATACCAACACTTAGATACCATCAAACATCAGAGTTGGCACAAAAGCGTGGTGGACAAGGTAATTTAGACTTTTTACGTCACACTTCAAAAACAAATGTTTATGTTGAAAATGAAACCCTAAAGCTATTAACAAAATTTTTAACACAAGAGTTAAATAAGGGAGTAGATATAACAAAAAGTACTAATCATCCAATGATTTTACATTTAGAAAAAATAGGATTAATAGGAGATGATATTACAAAATCTAAAATTATATATACATGCAAGTTTAAATTAAAAAACCCCGATATAACAATTAGGACAGCTAATATTGAATACAATCCATTAGATAAAGAGGAATTTAGAAAACAGATACCAGAAATGATAGAACAAAAATTAATTAGGAAACCTGAAAGTCCTCATATGACAGCAGCCTTTATAGTTAGAAATCACAGTGAAATTAAAAGAGGCAAAGCTAGAATAGTTTATAATTATAAAAGATTAAATGATAATACAGAAGATGATGGGTATAATATACCCAATAAGGATTCTTTGATTAACCTTATACATAAAAAAGAAGATTTTTTCAAAATTTGATTTAAAGTTAGGATATAATCAACTAAAATTAGAAGAAAGGTTTAAGCCTTGGACAACTTTCACATGTCCTGAAGGACAGTATGAGTGGAATGTTCTAAGCTTTGGATTTAAGAATGCTCAATCTATATTTCAAAGATTTATGGACAATATATTCTTAAAATATGATTTCTAACTAGTATATATTGATGATATACTTGTAGCCAGTGAAACAACTAAAGACCATGAAAACCATTTACAATGGGTTTTTAAGGAAGTCCAAAAACATGGTATAGTTCTTTCAAAAAAGAAAATGGAATTGTTTAAAAGAAAAATATCTTTTCTAGGACTAGAAATTGAAAATGGAAAAATAGAATTACAACCACATATTTCAATAAAAATTATTGAGTTTCCAGAAAAGATTGAAAGTTTAAAACAAATACAGGCTTTTTTAGGATTGGTTAATTATGCCAGAAAATTTGTCCCTAATTTATCAAAATTAGTAGGACCGATCTATAGTAAAAACCACGAAGAGTGGACAAAGACATTTTAACAAAGAAAATATTAAATTAGTAAAAACAATAAAAATAGTTAAAAAAAAATTAAACCATTAGAATTATCCTTGGTAACAGATTATATTATTGTAAAAACAGATGGATGTAAAGAAGGATGTGGAGCCGTTCTTCTTTGTAAACCTAATAAATATAGTCCAAAAGACAATGAAAAAATTTGCTCTTATGCTTGTGGAAACTTTATTAAAATAGGTTTAAATTAGACTAGTTTGGATTTTGAAATACAAGCCTTAATAAACTCTTTAGAAAAATTTAAAATCTTTTTAAATAAAGAATTTATTGTTAGAACAGATTGCGAAGCAATAGTTAAGTTCATAAAAAAATGATCAAAGAAAAAAGGTAAATAGAACAAGATGGATAAATTTACATAATATTATACAAGGCAATGTATATAAAATTAATTTTGAACATATAAAAGGAAACAATAATACAATTGCTGACATGTTGTCTAGAAATTTGAACAGGTTATTTCATTCCGATGGATAAAGGCAAGAAAAGAGTCATACATCCCATACAGCCAAAGAAAAGGTCATCAGAGCATTTCATCAGATGAAGAAGTAAAGGTAGAAAACACAGAACAAACAGACATCAAAGAATACATATTTACACACCCCACAGTGTATTCTAATCCAATTCAGGGATTAAGGCCTAAAATGGAGGTCTAGAATTTTAAAAATACACAATTTTCACAGGCTGGACCAAGTTTTTCAAAAAATACACAGTTTCAACATAAAACAATTACATTTGGTACATATGCCTTACAAGTCTGCACAGATAATCAAAAAAAATTCAGACCTATCATAGGAATGAATTTAACAGAGAAACAACAGTGTCTTTTAGACAATCTTTGGCATATACACACTCTACCACATGCCGCTACATTCAAAGTACATGTTTTAAATTCTTTAGGGTATTATTTTTTAGAACAATCTCAAAAGATCCCAGAAAAAATCGATACAGAAAAAATTTACACATTATGTGATATTTAGAGGTACAAAAATAGAAATTTTTAACAAATGGGAGACTGTAGCTAAATATATACAATGTTCAAACCCCATTTTTAAAGGATTTCACAGCTTTCAAGATGCCATGAACACAACACGTGAACAGTTTGGTATTAACAATTTTTTTTATAGAACTTGAAGAAGTAAACTTTTTCAGAAATGGCAAAAGTTAATCCTGAGCAGACAATTAAAGCACATGAAGAGCTTATTGCCAAACTTCAAGAACAACTGTTACAATCTGGCAAAGATACACAAGTTACACAATTACAGATTGAAAACAAGATTCTAAAGCATAAGATTTCTATTCTTGAAGGAAAGAATACATAGTTGCTAAACACAGTCGATAAAAAAGAGAACACAATATACATATATTTTGAAAGCTTCAAGGCTAGGATTCTTGACATTCCTTGGAGACATACACTCAAACCAATTCTAGATCAATTCAACGGTTTAGAACAAATAATTGCACATAAAATTTATACAGAATTCCCTACAGTTCTGTATGGTCTACAACAAAAGATTGTACAGATTGTTTTCAAAGAATTGAATTACAAAGGTGTTACAGTGGTGTAAAGAATAGACAATGAAGAAGAAGAAACAAGATTCCCTTTTTTACAAATCGATTTATTAAAGATAGATATGCCTGACAATTTAATTCTTCAATTCGACCATAACGGGATGATTGATTATATTAAATTCAGGCTGACTCCAAAAACAAGAAAATTGTTAAATGGTTTTGGCGAAAAATTCATATTGGTAGCAGGAAACATTGCTACAAATGCATTCCCGTCGGACCTATGATGCAAAATATTCGCCTCGTTCCCAGACCCAGACAGTCATACATACAGACCAACCAGAAAACAGATATTTATCAGTCACAGACCACAAGATCAAGAACTGTTGAAATTTGCAGTAAAAGTTGAAGACAATATATACACCTTCAAATATAAACATGTATCATATAATCATAGTAGGCTAAGATCCATATTTCACTTGATTTTTGTTTAACTGAGTCAATGCCCGAGATCAAGCTATTTAGGTAGAAATATCAATCATATCATATATGACTCTTAGATCTTTTATGAGATTTTCTTAGACATCATATGTCAAAAAACATGTTTTAATCTCATCTATGCCTTGGGTCAAATCTCATTTGAAAGCACCAATTAAGTCCAACCTTTTTCAAACGTATGAGACATGGAACGATGCACCTAACTGAGTCAAAATTACATCAACCATTATCTCATCTTGATCACAAATTAAGATATAATGATGCACCCAACTGAGTCGAAACTACATCAAAATACCTTAAAATATCACAAGTGTTCTAATCAAGGGATGGCATAAAACTTAAATATTTAGAAGGTTTTACACATAACAACAAACATCGCATGGTTGTAACATGAAACTTATGTGTACATAATCATGAACATAGGGCTTCACAAAATTACAAACAAATACTTTGATTCAATTTTGAGAATTATCAATCTACTTTAATCTTATTAAACAGACCAATAACCTATGCAAAAGATTAATCCTATTAATCAATTATTAATCATGACCATGGCATATCACATATGATTATTTTCTCAAAATAATACGTAAAATCATGAATCTATTTCATATAACATGGATATCAATTAATCAAATTAAATCTAGCATGCCAATTTCAATCCTAATCATGATAAGACAGGGCTCTGACATCACTGTTGGGTTTTGGGGTTACAAACGCTGCGAAAAAATTTATAAAACAACACAAAACCCTAAGCCCTTGAATCCGTCTAGCATGAAGAGATGAAAAAACATGAAATAGGTTTACATACCTTGAATGCGATTATGTTGCTCAAAAACGGATCTCAAAGTTAAACCTTTAAATTTTGTTGATGAAACTTGAATCTTTTTCTTACTTGTTCTACCTTGGTGATGAATCAACAATGGAGATCTTCAAGCTTTAGGAGATAAAGTAACCTCCCTCTAATGGTGATCCACACGCGAACGAACCAAGAACTCTTCTTGTAGGATTGCTAGATGATTCTCCCGATTATTGAATCAATATTCAATAATCAAAGCCAAAACAATGGAATTAATTTTGGGATTTATTTGATTTTGATTCTCAATCAAAGATCAAATCTCTAGAGTTTCATAAACCTAGAACAATGTTGTAGTGAGAGGTTTATGGCTGCAAAATGATTGTATTTATATCACATATAAATCTCTAACTATTAGGGAGAGAATCCTTGTCCAAGACCAAAACCAAATCGCCAAAGGAAACCACGTACGGGCTGAAATTTGCCCAGGGCACGACTCGTGTCACGAGTCGTTCCAGGCAGTCACGAGAGGTCCAAGCCAAATTTCAGCCGTACCACGACTCGTGACAAAATATACACTCGTGCTGATCAAGGGAACGACTCGTGCCCAAGGGCACGAGTCGTGCCTAGTCCCACAAAGTCAAAAGTCAACGAGTTGTTCCTTGGTTGCCAAAACGCAGTCGTACTGCTCCTGTCACTAGTCGTGACCCAGGGCACAAGTCGTGCTCCTGGTCATGAGTCGTGCCCGAACCCAAAATCCATAATTTTCAGCCAATGATCAAATCCGTTCTTTGTGCGTGACCCAATAGGAATTATATTATGTTGGTAGTGAGTCGAAACATCGACTTCACAAGACATAAGTGGTTTCTAGCAAATCATTATATCTACCCAATTAATATAACATCAAAGCTTGATTCCTCGATAGATCAAATGTCACAATTCCTTTGTCCACGATGTCCAATTGAACATGAGTCATGGTCCATATCAACTCACATGTTCAATGCTTTCTTAATTCCGAATATGTTGATAATCCAAGTGCATTTGATCTCTATCAAATCTCTTGAGTGGCCACACATTTCATCAACATCATTCATCGAGGGGCCCAAGCAAACATCTCTCTCAACGAGAGTGACAAATCCCTTCTTGACTTATTATTCTTCCCTACAAGAATCCAATCGTGCCAACATAGCCCTTATTGCTATCCTATTAAAGATAGTGTTAGACTACGTCAAACACAATGTTCATCATGTGGAAGACGATAATAATCTCAGGTATAAGGATTCAAATGACACGACTATCATGGAATTTTGATCATGACATATATGACTATAGACCATGTCATAAATCTCATCGATATATCATATCCAGTACTTGTTCACTAGCAAGTACCCATAAGTGTAATGTGCATCACATGCATATAATCATCTCCATGATTATCCATTACCAACTTATACTAGTTATTCATAATAACTAGGGACGCAGTTCAATATAATAAACATGTAAACATATAATGAACCAAATAAACATTCTCTATAATAAATGATAAAGACGATTATATAGCAGTTTAAGTTATAAGTCAAACATAACTAAACTCCTAGGGCATTACACCAACACCCATGACCTTGGTTTACTTTACAAAAGGAATCAAGATATGGAATTGGTGGGCTATTCAGATGCTGGTTATATATCTGACCCCACAATGCTAGATCCTAGACTAGCTACGTTTTCTCCACGGTGATACCACAATTTCATGGAGATCCATTAAACATACTTTGGTTGCCACTTCTTCAAACCACTCGGAGATCATAGATGTATATGAGGCTTCACGAGAATGTGGGTGGTTAAGATCATTAGTTCAACACATTCGTAATTCTTGTGGGATCGGATCAAACAAATTCTTCCCACAGTGATTTATGAAAACAACTCAGCATATGTTACACAAATGACAAATGGGTTTGTCAAAGGAAATTTGACAAAACATATTGCACCAAAATTCTTTTATCATCATGAACTCCAAAAGAATGGCGACAACACTATTGCGCAAGTTCGCTCTAGTGACAATCTAGGAGATTTGTTCACTAAGTCTACTTCTACATCTACCTTCGAAAAACTTGTTAGTCGAATCGGAATGCAAAGCATGGGAAGATTATTGTTATCAAGGAGAGTGACAAAGTCATGAAGCTGAAGAAAGTTATCTTAAGGGGGAGCACTAAATTCAAAACAACCTATGTTCGTGACTCAATTCAGCGTGCTACGTCCAAGGGGGAGTGTTGTGAATAACTGATGTGTGGACTGTAGCACACTGTAACAATATACTGTATCAAATTGTAGTATAATGTATAAAGTACTATGCATCACTATGCACCACTATGTACCAATAGTAATCACAAATAGTAAACACTATTTGTGAAGAAGATGTTTGTGGAAACTTGCCTATAAAAGGTAGTTCACTACTGAATGAGAAAAATACACTGAGAGGCTTTATCTCATTTCTATCTTCTGGCATTCTTCCTCCAAGTTCCCAGAATTGCTCTCTTGCTCCTTGCTCTTTATTTCTAAGTCCCAAAGTTTAATTAACTTACAAGGCTCCCCCTTGTACTTTGATTTACAACAGTTGTCCAATTATTAAGCAATTTGTGTCCATCTATTTTTCTTCCCCTCTGCAAATGAAAAGGGTTAATTTAAATTAAGTGATGGGATATTTGATTTTTCTGTGCTAGTATTACTTCAGTATCTTTTTTGGTGCTCATGCTTCCTGTAGGGAGGTGGACAAAAGAATTGTTTTTATGCCTGAGATCCGAGAAGCTGGGGAATACACGGTGGAGTTGAAGCTGCATCCTGAGGTTTCTGCACAAGTAAGGTTGAGTGTATTTGCCAAGTAAGGAATGAAACCTTCTGAAGCAACACTCACCTGATTTTCTTTCTATGCGGCGGCCATCTTGTAAAGGTAAATTTGCTTATTTGTGTTCATTTTAGTGAACAAAATATAATGCTTTACATATTTAAACCTTACCGTTAAAGCAAGTGTTGGATATATGGCCATTAATTCGTATTAAAACCTTACCAATAAATAAAGTTTGGACATATATACTTGTATGAAAAGGGTAAGAGTTGAACAACTTTAAATGTTTGGGGTTAAGTTTCTGTTTTCTTTTATGTTTCTCGAATATTATCTGTCACCGTCGCCGTCTCTCTCCTCCCAATTCAAATCTACTGCATTAATCTTCCCTACCCAGCTCCAGCTCCAGCTCCACCTCTGCCATAACCTCACATTGAAATTTCGCAATCACCCTGAAGTTCACTTAATGTAACACATGTCCTTCCTTTTTAGTATGAATCCAACCAAAACATTTACTCCCTCTATCCCTAAATGAATGTCCATTTTCAAGATATTTTTCTTCCAAAATGAATGTCCTTTTTATAAAAAACTTTGTCCTTAAATGTTTTTTTTTACCAATTTTTGTTTTTTCGCTAGTCATTTTATACTTGCAAAATTAATGTTTAGAAAGTTGATAACAAGAAGATTTATGCATTTTTGCCATTTAATTGTGTAGAAGGTAAACATATTTAGAATGCCTCCTAAATAAAATTTGGACATTCATTTATTCATTTAGGGACGGAGGGAGTAGTTTCCTCTAGAAAGTCGTTTGATGATTTACCTTGAGGGAGGACTTAGGGTTGATTATGGCTAAAATTGCAGCAATAATGGCTGATTTGTAGATTTGATTGATTCTGGGGGTAATTAGGGTTTTATAAATTTCTAGAAAAGGAATGCAGTGAATAAGCAACTGATGCTAACTCTGCGACTCTTCTTCATACAATAGTTGTCTCTTTCTCGCGCTTTTCTTCACTGGTGATTCGGGGCTACACTTATGGCCACAACTTTTTTTTTTTTGGAACTAAACAGGAACCCAAAAGAAAATGCTATCCCCTAACATTGAAAATAAATATTTAAAACCTTTGTTCTTATCAAATTATCTTTTTACAGAGCTTTTCTAACATCTACGCGAAGGACGAAACTGTGAGTAAAAATGGTGTACCTTGAACCACTCATGAGAAAACTTTAAGCCCAGGGATGATTTGTATAAAACGTCCAGGCACAAGGACAATTTATCCCGAAAACCCGGTCTGCTACATAAACACCACGCACTGGCCAACTGATCACAAATAACTGGTCAACTTGTAACGACTCGAGTCCGAAAACCCGGTCCGCAAAATCGCTCTAATACCATTTGTTATGTTAGAGCCCGAAAATCCGGTCCGCTATATAAGCACCATGCACTGGCCTATTGAACAAAAATAACTGGGTGCACTTGGCTTATCACAGACCCACCCAAAAGTTCATAGATATTATTGGTGCCAGAGGTTATGTAGTGGGAGCTTATATATCACAATCAAAGCCCACGTCTTTTTGATGTGAAATGGAGATATCACAATCAGAAAACTCCCTTACCACGGAGAGAGAAAAAAAGGGTAAAAAAAACTCCCATCTGAATGTGGAATGATATTTTGGCCCAAAATTGTTGCAAGGAAATGGTCTGGAGAAAGAAAATCAAATAAAAGTGTTGTTTGGTACAACCATCAATGCTGCGGTGAGATGATGCACAAGACTTGTATTTTTTTTCTTTCTTTTTGTTTCTTCGCCATATGATTTATCAGAACTTTTTTGGGCATTGAGACCATTTTAATTTTACTTTCTTTAGAGGGAGTGGGGAGGTTCTGGTGGACAGTGGTGCATGTTTTACTAGAAACCTTATATTCATTTTGGGACGGAGGGAGTAGATAATAAGGTTGCTAAGCTATGAAATCTGCATAACATTATTTGATTTGTTATTCTTGCAGGAGGAATCTGTAGAAGCAATATTAAGAAACATACAGACCAACTAATGTTTCGGGAATGTTTAAGGAGTTGTTTTTCTTCCTTCCTTTTCCTTCCTTCTGTTTTGTGTAGAGATGTGGGCAAATTCTAAATACAGGGAGTTTAAAATACAGGGATCCCGGGAAATTACTAATTTGCCCCTTTATATACCAATTTTTTTTTTTTATCATTTCAAACACTCTCTCTCTCAGACTCTCCCTCTTCTCTGTGAACGAACGAGAGAAAGGCGATTTCAATCGACTCGCAACAACGGAAAAAGGAAAAATCGATAATGGTGAGAGTAAAAATCCCGGCGTCCCAACCCCGCCGCACTGGAGCCGACGCTACCGCCAAAGTAATCGTCGCCGGAGCGTCCTCTTCGACCGTGCCCGTAAAGAAGGTAAACTTAAACCTAATTTAATGGGACATCTCGAGTGAAACCACTCGAGATGAATCTCGAGTGGGTTTATACGAGATGTCTCGTATAAACCCACTCGAGATGCATCTCGAGTGGGTTCACTCGAGATGTCATCCCACCGTTGTTGTTGATTTGTGTTAGATTGTTTAAAATTGAATCCAAGTTTTGGCATAAACCGGGTAGCAAATGAACTGGGTTTTAATGGGACATCTCGAGTGAAACCACTCGAGATGCATCTCAGTGGGTTTATACGAGATGTCTCGTATAAACCCACTCGAGATGCATCTCGAGTGGTTTCACTCTCGAGATGTCATCCCACTGTTGTTGTTGATTTGTGTTAGATTGTTTAAAATTGAATCCAAGTTTTGGCATAAACTGGGTAGCAATGAACTGGGTTTTAATGGGACATCTCGAGTGAAACCACTCGAGATGCATCTGAGTGGGTTTATACGAGATGTCTCGTATAAACCCACTCGAGATGCATCTCGAGTGGTTTCACACGAGATGTCTCTAATGTATTGTCTCTCTCTTATTTGTGTTTTTTGTAGGCACGTGAACCTATGACCGTTTCAATTTAGAAAGAGGAAGGCCGATAAGCGTTTGGAGAGAGAAGAAAACCGGAGGAAGGCCCTAAGACGAGGGAGCCACAGCTGATGATGAGCAGGAGGAGGAGGCAGCGGTCGATAGGGATAGTGGGGAGGAGGAGGAGGATAGTTCTGATGGGGAGGAGGAGGAGGATAGTTCTGATGGGGAGGAGGAGAGTGATAGTTCTGTGGTGGAGGTGGAGGTGGAGGTGGAGGTGGAGGTGGAGATGGAGAGGATGATGATGGTGGAGGGGGAGGTGAGGAGGAGGTGGAGGAGGAGCAGGAGGAGGAGGAGGATATAGTAGAGCCTCCTGACCACCGAGACATGGGAGGAGGCGGGGTCGGTTGTGGCTATCGGGCGGGACGGGGAGGAGGCAGGGTGTGGAGGGCGACCATCACGGCAGCTTGAGAGGGACCCCTGGTGGCCTGCAGGATGTTTCCTTGCTATACGGGTTCGGTGATCACCGAGCCTGACAGATTTGGAGTGACTCCATTAGTGAGTCATTAGTGACTTTCCAGACGAGACTCGACGCATCCGGATAGGTAAGCTACTAATTAATGTGATATGTTTAAAATCTTGAAGTCATTTATACCACACACACACCGTAAATATTCCTTTACTTATCCCATGCCGCTTTCTCGAGAATTGATTATATTTTTGTTTCGAATCAACAGGTTCGACCGTGATGCGCATCCGGCCGCCGATAGAGCCCGGGCCGGCCCTCGTGGATGCGTCGGGCCTCCAGCAGCTCGCACGGTGCGGTCATTCGTAGGCCGAACCATGCTACTGCTACGGCATTTTTGGAACGGTGGTCTCCCGAGACTAACTCGTTCCATATGCCTTGGGGAGATGACGATCACGCCGCATGACGTCTTTCATATCCTAGGTATGTTGTTGTTATATACTACACTCCGTCCCGCACGACTTAGGATTTTGGTCAACTTGAGTTCACTTTGACCGAGTAATTTAAACAAAAAATAATTATCCAAATAAAATTCTAAAAATTGTTATTGTATCAAGCCTATATGAACCGTCTACATTCATGTCGCATTACTGTTTATTTTTATAAATTCATCTCTTGTACGAAATGTTTATGTTCATTTTCATTTTACAGTATCACCAGAGGCCGACTGCTCTCGGTATCCGGACCTGCCGACCTATCCCAAGCATCCGTAGCCACCTCCAGCTGATCGACCGGGTACTCATTGAGGAGGTCGAGCGCCTATTTACTCGCGTAGAGGGCATGACAGATGCCCGGCGTGCGTCCGCGCATATCCCGCACCTATTGGGTTGCACGATGTTCGTGGACAAGAGCGGGGATAAGGTGCCCGCAGCCTACCTTCCCTTTGCATGGATCTAGACAGCCTCCCCACTCTCTCCTGGGATCAGCCACTTTGGCATATATGTACCGAGAGTTGGGGAAGGCGTCCGTATCCGGATGCAAGCATTGGGCGGTTGTGCGGCTCTCCTAGAGGTACATCTTACTCCATTCACTTTCTTTTTACCGTCTACTCCCCCACCTCTCGTTATTAAATGTTGCATTTGAGTAGTTTTTAATACTTTTTACATACATATCAGCCCGGATATACGAGTACTTTCCTGGTTTTCGGCGAGTTATCGACCCAAGCAGCTGCTAAAGCAGGGCAAACGAGAGCCCGTAGATGGTCTCGTGATGATTCTACTGGGAGGTCGTTCGATCATCTTGTGCGAGATCGCCGCATTCTCGATGTGATGGGGGCCGACAGTGAGTTATTCATATTAAAACCGTTATACGTTTTTGTGTCCTTCCTTCCGATATTATGTTGACTTTGCCTAACAATGTCTACTCACAAAGTTATTTGGACTCCTTATGGGACCGGGTCGGACACGATACGCCTGTTTCATACTACAGGGGTGTTATACGCTCGTGACATCACCGAGGCGTATATGGCCGATCGTGTGACCAGCAAGCCGGTACTGCAGAGGATCCCTGCATCGCCCCCATAGCGAGCGAGATATGCGTTTTGGCAAAGGGTCGAAGGGGTATCGAAGCATTATGGTGGTGACATAGATCGACTTGGGCAGATTGGGTCGAGTTTGGCATGGCGGAGTTCGGGCCGATACCCGTTGGGGGCCACTATTTACAGGAGATCATCCCGCGCCTGTTCCTCACGTGACTCCGGATTATATGGCTTGGTTTCGGGCGAGGAGTCATATTCGGATAGCTAATCCGATACACGATCCCCCTGGGTGACATTCCACCTCCCCCACCTCCCCAAGCCGATGTTCCACCGCAGCCATGGTTGCAGAGGCACGAGCTAGGCTACCGCCATCAGCCGACGGATGAGAGGTTCCCGTGAGGACGGCGAGCTACTCTTAGAGAGATCTACGAGATGTTAGGAGGTCCCACTTAGGATTTATTTGTTTGCTTCAAGTTTGAACTTGTAGTGGACACCTTTTAGATCGTTTTAGTTTTGTTGTTGATGTTGTGTTGTAACTCCACTTCCTTTAATATTTTGACCAATGTCATAAGCATGAAAAAGTCTTAAAATGTCATCTAGATCTTAGAAAAAATTTAAAAAAATAAAAAACCTATACGTGTACCACTTTCGATGCTCTGACATATTCCTTAAAACCCTAAAAATGGGACATTTTTGTAACTCCACTTCCTTTAATATTTTGACCAATGTCATAAGCATGAAAAAGTCTTAAAATGTCATCTAGATCTTAGAAAAATTTAAAAAAATAAAAAACCTATACGTGTACCACTTTCGGATGCTCGGGACATATTCCTTAAAACCCTAAAAAATGGGACATTTTTGTAACTCCACTTCCTTTAATATTTTGACCAATGTCATAAGCATGAAAAAGTCTTAAAATGTCATCTAGATCTTAGAAAAATTTAAAAAAAATAAAAACCTATACGTGTACCACTTTCGGATGCTCGGGACATATTCCTTAAAACCCTAAAAATGGGACATTTTTGTAACTCCACTTCCTTTAATATTTTGACCAATGTCATAAGCATGAAAAAGTCTTAAAATGTCATCTAGATCTTAGAAAAAATTTAAAAAAAATAAAAACCTATACGTGTACCACTTTCGGATGCTCGGGACATATTCCTTAAAACCCTAAAAAATGGGACATTTTTGTAACTCCACTTCCTTTAATATTTTGACCAATGTCATAAGCATGAAAAAGTCTTAAAATGTCATCTAGATCTTATAAAAAATTTAAAAAAAATAAAAAACCTATACGTGTACCACTTTCAGATGCTCGGGACATATTCCTTAAAACCCTAAAAAATGGGACATTTTTGTAACTCCACTTCCTTTAATATTTTGACCAATGTCATAAGCATGAAAAAGTCTTAAAATGTCATCTAGATCTTAGAAAAAATTTAAAAAAAAATAAAAAACCTATACGTGTACCACTTTCAGATGCTCGGGACATATTCCTTAAAACCCTAAAAAATGGGACATTTTTGTAACTCCACTTCCTTTAATATTTTGACCAATGTCATAAGCATGAAAAAGTCTTAAAATGTCATCTAGATCTTAGAAAAAATTTAAAAAAAAATAAAAAACCTATACGTGTACCAAGATAGGACATCAGAGTACAGTCGACTATATGAGGAGGACAGCGATGCAAGAAGACAAAGATTACATTTGGGATAGTATATGTGTTATGGTTTTTTATTTATCCACTTTGTATGAATGTTTGAATTAATTGCTTTCGTTTCGTAAACACTTTCATTTCGTAAACAATTTGGCGATACTATACGTGTAATGGTATATTCATCCCTCCCATGGTTTTTGTGGAGATGTCCTATCACATTCACAATCAAATTTTATTCCAAGTTCAGTCTCTTGTTAGCTTTTCCTGTTGCTGAAGTGAAACATTAGCCTCTGATGCATATCTCGTGTCTGAGATGTCCTCTTGTATCTCGGGTAGACTTACACGACATAAATCTCGTGTAAATGTACCCGAGATATGTCGTGTAAGTCTACCCGAGATGTAAGAGGACATCTCGGGTAGACTTACACGAGACGGACAGGGGCAGCGATGGAACAAATTAGATCCCTGTATTTAAGATCCCTGTATATAAATATATCCAGAGATGTGACACGGACACTACGGCATGTAAACGACAAATATATACTAAAAAATGAAGGGCACATTGGGTCCCTTTGATTTCTCAATGAGCCAAGGAGAAAAATCCTCCTTAAATTCTACTCCCTCCGCCTTTAAATAAATGGTTAAAACTTGTCCTAAAATATTTATTGTTTTATTATTATTTACCAACTACTGTATATACTCATTCTTTATTTATGAATATATTTTAGGTAACTGAATTATTTTAAAAGTATTTTGAGATGGATGAAGTATGGAAAAATTCCCCCTAGGGCCCTTATGTCCAGATTTTTTCCCCTTAAAGAAAATTTTTTAAAGAATTTTTTTTTTGTAAATCTCAAATAAGGAGTTATCCCCAGATTCAAATTTCCTAGACACCCCTCCGCCTAATTGGGAGCGATCACCCCACAACATGGTGCGATCGCGCGGTGGCTTCTGGTCTTTGGGTGCGATCGCCCCACAACATGAACATGGCGTGATCGCTCCCTCCAATTCCAGCTTAATGTTCTCCCTTTTCTACACAATTTCCATTGGCCCAGCTTCAATAAGAGGCAAAATGGTCTTATAAGTTAATTATAAGAGGTGATTTAGTCTTATAATTAATTTATAAGAGTTGTAAATGTGTAAATTATGAGAGAAAATGGTTTTATAAGTTAATTATAAGAGGTGATTTAGTCTTATAATTAGCTAATAAGAGTTGTAAATGTGTAAATTATGAGAGCAATTCATTGTTATTATTGAAATTTTTGATTTTTTTAGTTGAAAAATTTGTCTTATAAGTCAATTATAAGAGATAAATTAGTTTTATAATTAACTTATAAGAGTTGTAAATGTGTAAATTATGAGAGCAATTCGTTGTTATTATTGAAAATTTTGATTTTTTTGTGTGAAAAAAATTGTCTTATAATTCAATTATAAGAGACAAAAGTCTTATAATTAACTTATAGGACCACCCGTTACACCGCGCGATTGCGCCATGTTGTGGGGCGATCGCTCCCATTAGACGGAGGGGTGACTGGGAAATTAACTAAATGTTATTTCCTAAATTAGGCAGACGAAGGGGTGTTTGGGGAATTAACTAAGAAGTTAATTCCTAAATTAGGCGGTCGGGTGCCTGACTTAGTGTTGAAATATGTACTTTTTAATTTTTAGGTTGTGAGTTCGAGTTTCATTGTTATCAATATTTTTTTTAGTGTAATTCGAGTCTCGTTGTTGCCAATAACATACCACACTAATATTGATGACAATCATAAACTTCACAATTGGTTTTAAAAAATAAACCCAATACTTTTCTTTTAAGTCCCATTACAAGCAATTTTATATGTTTCGACACTTATTGATAATTGTATCATACAACAACAAGAGGCATTTATCAAATAATTCCTTTAACAAAGCAATATTACTTCATAGGATAAGTTGTATTTTGCTTAACCATATAATCCTTAGCTCAATAAGTACACCCTCTCAACATTTTACTAAGTTCACCCTATTATCATTTTACTAAATCCACCCTCTTTATCAATTTAATTTCTTTCCAATCACCATCACCTTAGGTCACCCATTCCCCATCTTCTCCAATCAACACATCCGACAACCATTAACTCCGGCAACAAACTCCGGCGATAAACTCCGGCGACTTTTTTTTTTTTTGCCGACGACCTCTCCAGCGTCCAAAGAACAGAGAACTTAACTATCAGTTAGTTCTCAGTTGTCAACTAAACTACGAAGAACACAATTAACTCCGACGACCACCAACTCTGGCGACCAAAAAAATGAAAACTTAACTTATCAGTAAGTTCTCAGTTGTCAACTAAATTACTAAGAACACGATCAACTCCGGCGACCAAAGAACTGAGAACCTATCAGTAAGTTCTCAGTTGTCAACTAAACTACTAAGAACATGATCAACTTCGGCGACCACCAACTCCGGCGACCAAACAACTGAGAACTTAACTTATCAGTAAGTTCTCAGTTGTCAACTTAACTACTATACTAAGAACACGATCAACTCCGCCGACCTCCCCGACGATTACCAGCTCCAGCAATTGAGAACCTAAATTATCAGTAAGTTCTCAGTTGTCAACTAAACTACTAAGAACACAATTAACTCCGACGACTACCAAATCCGGCTACCAAACAACTAAAAACTTAACTTATCAGTAAGTTTTCAGTTGTGTCTACTAAGAACACGATCAACTCTAGAGACTAAACAACTGAGAACTTAACTTATCAGTAAGTTCTCAATTGTCAACTAAACTACTAAGAACACGATTAACTCTGGCGACCACCAACTCCGATGACCAAGCAACTGAGAACTTAACTTATCAGTAAGTTCTCAGTTGTCAACTAAACTACTAAGAACACGATAATCTCCGGCGACCAAAAAACTGAGAACTTAACTTATCAGTAAGTTCTTAGCTGTCAACTAAACTACTAAGAACACGATCAACTCCGACGACCACTAACTCCGGCGACCAAACAACTGAGAACTTAACTTATCAGTAAGTTCTCAGTTGTCAACTAAACTACTAAGAACACGATCAACTCTGGCGATCACCAACTTCGGCGACTAAACAACTGAGAATTAATTAGTAAGTTCTCAGTTGTCAACTAAACTACTAAGAACACGATCAACTCCGGCGAGTAGACAACGAAGAACTTATCTGTAAGTTCTCAGTTGTCAACTAAACAACTAAGAACACGATCAACTTCGGCGACCTATTCGACAGGCAAACAATTGAGAACTTAACTTATCATTAAGTTCTCAGTTGTCTCCACTAAGAACACGATCAACTCCAACGATCACCAACTCTGGCAACTAAACAACTGAGAACTTATCAGTAAGTTCTCAGTTGTTAACTAAACTACTAAGAACACGATCAACTCCATCAACCAAATAACTGAGAACTTAACTTATCAGTAAGTTCTCAGTTGTCAACTAAACTATTAAGAACACCATCAACTCCGACGACCAAACAACTAAGAACTTATCTGTAAATTCCCAGTTTTCAACTAAATTAATAAGAACACGATCAACTACAGTGAATAACAACTCTGGCGACCAAACAACTGAAAACTCAACTTATTAGTAAGTTTTCAGTTGTTAACTAAACTAATAAGAACACGATCAACTCGGAGATCAAACAACTGAAAACTTAACTTATCAGTAAATTCTCAGTTGACAAGTAAACTAATAAAAACACGATCAATTCCGGCAACCATAAACTTTATCAACCAAACAACTAAAAACTCAAATTATCAGTAAGTTCTCAGTTTCAATTTTAGTAACTTAAAAAATGAATATTTGTTTTTAATTTTTTTTTTTTGAAAAATATAGACATTTATTTGGGACGAAGTGATTACAATATTAATATTTTTCTAAATTTTGTGTGAACTCAAAATCAGGGTCAAGAAAATGGTATTTTTTTTCAAAAAAAGTTAAAGGTGTTTTTTATATGTTTATTTGTCATTTTTAATTTATTTTTCTTTGGAAATAGAGGGGGAGTTGGGATGGAGGAGTTCTTTCTTTGTCTTGTACCTCCTAATAAAACTAAATGCAATCCATTGGCAAACAAAAAATTTCACAGGCTATTATGCTATGTGCACAACATCTGGAATTTGGAGAGAGCTTCTCAATTTGTAATGGTCCAAAAAGAACTTTCTAGATAAGTTCAACACCAACAATGGAGGTCAACGAATAGATGCAGTTCCCATGTATCTGTAATATCATGGTTTGGTGATCATTTGATGAGGACTTGGATTTCAATTCAATTTAAGACCTAAACCCTTAGTCAATTTTCTGCCAGATTTGAGCACCGGTCGGACCTTCTTCAGCAACATTATTGACTTCATCTTTGACTAAGAAAAGCTCGAGAGAGGGAAGAAAGATCGACTCTTTTGTTGCAGCTAGACGCCGAAAGTCGAAGACAAGCGCCATAGATTTGGAATTGCCGGAGAAGAGGGCTAGAGCTGGGGTTTGTGCGGGGAAAGCATCGCCTGTATTAAGAGGTCGTTGAAGTTGTAGATTTGGCCGGGAAAGAGAAGTGGTAGTTTGACGCAGCACAGAAGCGATAGATTCGTGAATAGTGCACTAAACACAAGAGTTTACAAGCGATGAACCCTAGAAACACAATAAACTAGAATCCACCAGGAAAGAGAGAAAACTCGTCAAAATTATATATCAAAAACTAAGTTTAACAAAGCCATAAAAGTGTTTAAATACTCTCTCAAAACCCTAACACAAACCCTAAAACGAAATAGCAAACCAAAGACTAAAATACCCTTCTTAAATACTCTAAAATAGCAGCAATAAAATTAAACAACGCGACATCAGCAATCTTCCCGTCAGCGTGAGGCGCCCGCCTGGATAGAGGTCATGCGCCCGCCTCACCTCCATAAGAAATGTGAGCACCCCAACCCAGAACCTAACGCGTGTCCCGAGCTTGAGAAGCCCAAACTAAGAAAACCCATCTTAGATTTTAAAACTTTTATTTGCCTTTACAAGAAAACCAATTCTCAATTTTTCCCATAAACAAAATCAAATAATAATATCTCCACTTGGAGGAATTTAAACAAATACTTTAATAACCATACTTGATTAATTACATTGAAAACCCTAATTAGCATTGTTTAACAAAAGAGTTTTCCTTACAACTTATAAAAGAGTAATACTTAAATATGACTCCCGACAACCCATTCATATACCTATCCTGACAAGTCCCAAAAGCAAGAGTCCAAACTCTTTCCCCGGCCTCACTGTTCGGGTCACCTGTCTCAGCACAATCTAAAACAGTAAAAGGGAAGGGGTGAGAATAAATCTCAATAAGCTATTATGAATGCAGCAAGATGCCAAACAAGATGCAACACATAGCATGGTTACACTTAGCACATTATTAAAGCGGTAAAAACCTTACGTTACCTCATTTTACCTTTCCCGTCTGAACAATAAGTCGTACAACGTGGGAGTGAAACTCCTCTCTTTGGTGAACTGCCTCCAGCACATTCACCGCTTATAGGACTCATACTCCAGAGATCCATATAAGAAAATCAGATACTAAATCAGAGTATCCAACAATAATACCGCTATCTGTAAAGCTTTTGGCTTAATACAGAAGCATTTCCCCTAATCACCAAATCGCCGCGGTCTGTAAGGCTTTTGGCTCAATACAGTCGCTAGCACACCCACTCTGTGGCCACAGAGGGGAGAGGTCACATGTATGATGAACCTTCAATCACTTATAGAACAAATCAGTAATTGATTGAATTCCATCATACCCCCTTATCATACATAACACGTTCAAGCACATAATAGATACTTGAAATAAATCCACAAAAAGGGATAATAATATAACAACATGGTAAAATATACTCATGTTACATCAATACCATAGTGCAACATTCATTTAATACACTATGCATAATACCATCAATGAATATGAATTCCATTTAAGGCAACAATATAACCACATAATCCACACCGGGTGAAATTACCCGGATTTCGCGCGATGCGAAAGGCGGTTGTCTTTCGCGGAGGGGTTGGTGTCTGAGACCTCGCTTCATGGGAAGGAAAAATGAGGAGTCGCCACGTGGTTTTTGTATTTTGAGCCCAAACGTTGAGAAACGGCTATTGTGAAAAGGTGTCGTTTTTATTGGTAGCAAAAACTTAGGAAAAGGCTTTGAAAACGGGGATCATTTTTATTGGCAGCAAAAACGAGTAAAAAGCTTTTTGTATCAGAGATTGTTAGGTTCAGAGGTCAAGTTACGTTTCGGGTAGAGTATTACGAGATCGCCCGAAACGCCTCGCATGACGAGTCTTTCTACCTTTCTCGAAATCGTGTGTGTGTGTGTGTGTTTTGAAATGGGGGCTTGAATGACAAGCTTAATCTTGGTTTGAATGACAAACGTTGATTAGGTGACTTTGTTTGAAAAGACGAGCGTTTGAATGACAAACGTCGGTTTTGAGTTTGAAATGAGCGTTTGCTTGGCAAACGTCGATTTTGAGTTTGAAATGAGCGTTTGCGTGGCAAACGTCGATTTTGAACCGTGCGAGTCATTGTTAACGATTTTTACGGGAAAAATGCGTTTTAAATGATTTTAAGTGTCAAATGGCGGCTTTTAGTTTGAAGATGAGCATTCGGAGGCCGAACGTCATTTGCGCGTTTTGAAAGAGAGTTCGACGAACGAACTCCGGTTTTGAACCGGGCATTACATTGTTAACGATTTTTATGGGAAAAATGCGTTTTAAATGATATGCGATCAACGAATTGGGTTGCGACTCGGACTTTGAAAAGTAAATACTATCACGATCCAAACGGGTCGGACTTTGTAAATGACAGTATTTAAAGCAGTGTCAACGGAATCAAACGATCCGGATTCGTAAATGACGATCAACGAGGCCAAACGGCTCGGATTTGTAAATGACAGTCAACGAGGCCAAACGGCTCGGATTTGTAAATGACAGAAATTAAAATGACGATCGACGGATCGATCGATCCGGAATTGGTAAATGACAATAAAAGTAAACGGAACTAGGGTCGGAACGCCGTTTTACCCCGTGATTACTTCTCTTACGGAAAGAGAAGAGGTTCGAGGGGCTAAAACGTATCGGACCCCGTTAGACGGAGGCGTCTACATTTCGATAACGACGTTCGAAACGGTTGTAGCGACTGCGCGTAAACCGAGACTAACGAGAGATTTAGAGAGAGGGAGTTATACCTATGGCTAGGGTTGACTCCTTTAGCTCGGAAGGTGTGTACGGGACACGGAAAGTGATTCGAAAGGTTGTTTCGAAGTAGTAAGGTGCATATTTGATCGAAATACGAAGGTTTTACGCGAATCGAGACGAAACGGGAGCTCGGAAGGGGTGAAAACTGCTTAGGCCGTGGGGGTGGTGATTTTTTGGAGTGAATTTTGTCCTCCTTTGCCTTTGACAGCAACTTCTATTTATAGGGTGAAAATTGCAGTAGGAGTCCGGACGGACTTGGACTGAATCCAGGGGGTTTTTGGGTATTTTGGAAATCTGGGGGACTTGCTGGCAATTTCAGGAAAAGTGCACAGTGGAGTCCCCGGACTAGGCTTGCAAATCAGGGGTATTTTGGTCTTTTAGCCTTGATTTATGATTGAAGGGTGACTAGAGGGAGGTGGCATGGCCGCCACGTGCCCTCCGAGTCACCAAATTTTATGGGAATTCGTTTCCCGGTCCCGCTTTGTCCGTTTTTTAAAATAACAGTCCGGAAAATGTCCGAAATGCCCCCGAAAAGTGCCGGAAAATGCGTTTTTCAGGGAAAGCCATACTTTTACGTGAGATGACACGTGTTAAGTACGGTTCGACGTCGGGATGCACGGGGCAGTCCCGGGACGTCTCGTTGGCACAAAGAACGGGAGTTTAACGAGTTCCGGTTAACACTGGAGCGGGCCGCTTAACGGATTTCGGTTAACTTTCTGACGGATTTGGACGATCCGGATTTGGGTACTTACAGTTAGCCCCTCAGCGACGTCTCCTCCGAAGGAGGTGGGGTCGTTGAAAAAGATAAGGATCCAAATCGGGATGCCTTACTTTGAAAGAGACTCCGGGCGGTCACCGTGGCTGGACCCTTAGCGAAAAGGATTCCTACGTATCCCGAGCGGGAATCAAGCCGATCGTAGTTCGAAAGGGGGCAAGGGCCGCGCATGGGGACCTTGACCTGAGCGAGACTGTTAGGAGGCGTCTAAACCTGGATGAGACCATTCGCGAGGTACCTGTACCTGAATGGAGACTGTTGGGAGGCGTCTGAACCTGGGACTTCTGAAACCTTCGAGGGCGTGTGGCGCCTCAAACCGGAGTTGCGATGCTGACGAGGGCGTTCGTGCCTTGGGTGCTGGGCTTATTGCTGTTGCCAGGTTTATCCAAATGGGATGGGCGTTCGGGCTTACCTGGATGGCCGAAGAGGGATTGTTGTGCGGGCTTATTGCAGCTGCCGCTGAGGTGGAACGGTCGGGCTTACGACTGGCGGCCGGGGAGATGAATGTTCACTTGCTGAAGTGAAAAAGGTGTTCGGGCTTACGAGGATGGCCGAAGAGGGATTGTTGCAAGGCGTTCGTGCCTTGGGGTTCGGGCTTATTGCTGTTGCCGAAGAGGGATTGTTGCAAGGCGTTCGTGCCTTGGGGTTCGGGCTTATTGCTGTTGCCGAAGAGGGATTGTTGCAAGGCGTTCGTGCCTTGGGGTTCGGGCTTATTGCTGTTGCCGAGAAGACGAACAGCGAAGGTCTCGATAGGAGAGTGGAGGTCGGACCGCGAAGGTCGGGATTGACTGTTTGAGATCGGACCGTGAAAGGTCGCGATTGAGAATTGGAATCGGACCGTGAAAGGTCGCGATTGAGAATTGGAATCGGACCGTGAAAGGTCGCGATTGAGGATTGAGATCGGACCGTGAAAGGTCGCGATGGGATTGAAATCGGACCGTGAAAGGTCGCGATTGAGGATTGAGATCGGACCGTGAAAGGTCGCGATTGAGAATTGGAATCGGACCGTGAAAGGTCGCGATTGAGAATTGGAATCGGACCGTGAAAGGTCGCGATTGAGACTTTGAGATCGGACCGTGAAAGGTCGCGATTGAGAATTGGAATCGGACCGTGAAAGGTCGAGATTGAGAATTGGAATCGGACCGTGAAAGGTCGCGATTGAGAATTGAGATCGGACCGTGAAAGGTCGCGATTGAGAATTGAGATCGGACCGTGAAAGGTCGCGATTGAGAATTGGAATCGGACCGTGAAAGGTCGCGATTGAGGATTGAGATCGGACCGTGAAAGGTCGCGATTGAGAATTGGAATCGGACCGTGAAAGGTCGCGATTGAGAATTGGAATCGGACCGTGAAAGGTCGCGATTGAGGATTGAGATCGGACCGTGAAAGGTCGCGATTGAGAATTGGAATCGGACCGTGAAAGGTCGCGATTGAGACTTTGAGATCGGACCGTGAAAGGTCGCGATTGAGAATTGAAATCGGACCGTGAAAGGTCGCAATTGAGAATTGAGATCGGACCGTGAAAGGCCGCGATTGAGAATTGGAATCGGACCGTGAAAGGTCGCGATTGAGGATTTAATGGTGAAGACGATTATTAAATTTTAAAGTCGGGAGACGGAATAGTGACTGGAATGTCCGGAGACATGATTGAACGTTTGAATGTCAAACGTCAACTGGACTGAATTTAACGTCAGGAGACGAGCGTTAGTGAAAACTGACTTTGATTTATCCTCGGGGGATGGGCGTTATAAATGTCTAACTGGGGAAATTTTACACTTTTGGGGGCCAAAAGTGGTAAAATTGGAATTGCCAAAAGTTGAGGGACCAAAATGGAAGGAATCTTTTTTTAAAATGCAGCAGAAGTCCGGCCGGACTTGGACTGAATTTGACTAAGTTCAAATCAGTTCCAAGTCCGACGCAAACCACCCCATTTCTTCCATATTTTCCGACGAGAGAGAGAGAGAGAAAGGAGAGAGAAAAATCCAACCCAAATTGCAAGGTTTGCTCGAATTTGTGAAGGAAAATTTCTATGGAAGGTGAAGGAGGACCAATGGCTCGCCACGGAAGGACCGATGACGAAAGAACACGGTTGGTTCGGACCATTCGAACCATTGTTCACCCATTGAATCCGGCGGAGTTTTATCCGGCGAGGGATAGACACAACTCCAAGGATGGGATCAAGAGACAAGTAAGTTTCCTACAAATTCCATTAATTTTAAGAATGTGCATTCTTTAAATGTTAGAAATTTGCTAGGAATGAACTTAGGGATTTTGGTGCTTGAATTGGGGCTTTTGACTTTGCTATGAACCTTTGTCGAAATTGACTAGGATGTAGTTCAATTGACACTATGGGTGGATGACATAAAAATTTTGGTTGCAAAATTCCATGTATAGATGCATTTTCCAAAATTAAAGTAGCTTTAATTCGGGACGGAGTAAATTTTCGAAAAATTCGAAAGAAATTTGAAAGTTCCGGATTCGACGGAGTTTTCGAAAGATTTTGAAAGTTCCAGATTCGACGGAGTTTTCGAAATGTTTTGAAAGTTCCGGATTCGACGGAGTTTTCGAAATGTTTTGAAAGTTCCGGATTCGACGGAGTTTTCGAAATGTTTTGAAAGTTCCGGATTCGACGGAGTTTTCGAAATGATGGGAATATACGTAGGAAATGAATGAGAACCGTATCTGCATTGCATCCTTTTGATATGCGTTGGTGCATTTCTGTTGACGTTGCTTCTGCCGTTTGTCTCATAGGGACAGGGACGGTTAATACTCATAACCAGAAGAGTCGGGGTGCCTTTGAGGCGGTGCGAGCATTGTGGGATATTATCCCGGACGTGGCTCGAGAGGGAGAGAGGAGTCCGCGGCAGCTGGTGCTTGACTCCGGGTTGGCTGGGTTCATCAGTGCTGTGGCTGCGACACCGATACGCCGAGGGCTAGGTCTATGTATGTTGCTCGAGTGAGTATTGGTGGGATACGACCCACACTTTCCATTTCATACGGGGAGGCGACGGTGACTCCCACGGATTTTGCCGCTATCACCGGGTTGCCGACTTATGGCAACACGCCGGTGTGGGTTGATGGTTACACCTGAGCAGTTGTGCTGGCTGCTGGGTTTTGATATTACCGATGCCAGGCTTAGGCATTCTGGTACAGCCGATGGAGAGAGGCATCTCGGAGGCGGGTGTCGCCGATTATCCGCGGGGTCCTTGAGGATGACCGCGGAGCGTCTGGCTCGAGGGTTCCTTTGGTTTGCGCTGTCAGCGACTTTATTCTCGACTTCTGACACGTCTTGTCACTTCCCTTTGCTCGGGTCGCTGGTAGACTTGGATGCCGTGAGGGGGTTCGCGTGGGGGGAGGCTGGACTGGCCGAGCTTTATCACTCCCTGGACAGGTTCTCGCGGGGAGAGGAGCACTCCTTTAGCTGCTTCACGCCTGTCTTGGATGTAAGTTTACGTACTTTTTCTCTTCCTTGCCTCTTTTATGTACTCGTATGTATCTGCTTTGTAGCTGACATAACTTTCCATTCTCTTGGCAGGTCTGGTGCTACGAGGTGTTCAGTCCGCAGGCTTGGGACATCAAGGAGCCGTACCGACCCCTGTTCCCTGCCATGCTGATTTGGCAGAAGAAGGCGAAGAGGGCGGTTTCGTCGAGAGTTGGCACTCGAGTGTCATACGAGGAGATATCTCTGGCACTGAACCGGGAGTTCTCCGAGAGGATTCGGTTGACCTGGTGGAGTAGGTTCGATGCCGTCGCTGTTCAGATTGCCAGCGAGACTACACGGCGGCGGAAGCTCCTGGTGGGACTTCACTGCGACGCCATGTATCTGGGGGAGAGGGTGACTCGTCAGCATAGGCCGGGGTCCCTTCCTTTGGTGCCTGCGGATCCTCCGTGTACATGCAAAGACCCCCCGGAGATGCCGAATGGATGAGCCGGGAGGGGTACATACAGGGCGTGTATTACACCGAGTACGCCATGGGCGGGGCCGCCTATGATGTTTTCTTGAGGATGAGGGCCGAGGAGCCCGCAGTACAAAGATAGAGAGGGCGAGGTCCCTGGAGGTCCTCGAGATTTTCCGGTCCCGCGAGCTAGGCTAGCGTACGAGGGGCTGGACGGTTCGCGTAGGCGACTTGTGATCCCGCTCCCGGCTGAGCCGAGACCACGATACAGGGCGGACCCCAATGCTTCGGTGAGCATCCTTTTTGATTTTCTGCATTTGATAGTAGTATTCTGCAAATGTTGCATATGTACTTTCTGCTTGCTTTCTGATGACTTTCCTGGTTCGCAGGTATCTGGTCGTACGTACAATGACGCCATGAGGCCGGTGGACGGGTGGTCCGCCTACGCTAGGAGGCTCGTGGAGTTCATGCGGTGCGCCTCCTGGGAGGAGCGTGGACGTCCGTGATCTGGGGCCGTCTAGGCCGAGAGATTCGCCTCGCTCCCACAAACGGGGGAGTACTTTACACAGGTTCGGCCGGCTCGCGGCGGAACGGCCGGATTTGGAGCTCCTTCTTCGCGCACTCAGCGCGAGAGGGGGAGTCCTCGAGTTCGCGTACTCCGAGAGGCCCTTCGCCTATTCCCTACCGGGAGGAATTTGGCGAGTTCCTGTTTGCAGACGGATCCGGCAATGGCGGAGCAAGACGTCGAGTGTACGGACGACGAGCGGGACTCGAGTAGTCCCACTTTTACCGTTTCTTTCTTTACCGCTTTGTTTAGACAAAATGCATGTATTTGTCGTGAACAAATTTTGATTTGAACCGTATTTGCAAAAAGGCGCCCGCGGGCGGAACTCAGTACTTCGCATATTTATTCTCGTGATCACCTTCTCGTTATTTTTGGCAAATAAGGAAGTAGGTTAATCCAAAATAAATAAAATAAGAAATGCATTAAAAATTGAACGGGTCAAAAATTAAGCATGTATGCACTAATTATTAACTATTTGCACCGTTGCACGAGCCCTGGCGGAAGGGATACCGATATTTGTTGCATGAAACCATGGGCAAGACGCATATTTCTCAAAGGTGAACAGGAGTGGCTTGGAAATGTTTCCAATTTAGGGGCAATGGGTAGCAGAGTTGACCAAGTCAATCATAGAGGAGTCCGGCCGGACTTGGAATGAATTTCCAGATTCTTTAAATTGCGCTTTTGCTTTGCAATTGTTTAAGAAACCGCGCATAGTTTTTGTTCATCCGGCTGAATTCCTTTCCATTTCGTAAGGTTCCCTTCATTTTCCGACATGGCTCCTTTCCCAAGTTATCGTCTCGGATGCAAGAGCGATATTTGGACAACTTTCGCCGTGGGTACGAAACCACACGAGGCGTAACAAAAGGTTTTTCGAAGGTCGCATGGGATTAAATCTGTTTGGGCTTTGAAGGAGCTCATGCCAGATTGGGATCTTTTGAGAGCCGCGTCTCGGTCGGGACGACGGAGGAATGTGTACACTTTTCGTACAACGAAATTACTCCTACGTTTAAAGATTTCCTGGTCATTCTGGGAGGACCCGAGACGGAACAGCCTAGTTCTTCCGTATGCCGGTGGCATACGGCCACCGGCTGAGAAGCTAGTGTCTTTGTTTGGTATCTCTACTGGAGAAGCATACGGGATGCCGATACAGGTACCGATTACGTTGACATTTCGGGACCGCCCGAAAGATTTGCCTGAGCCGAGGGAGCGTCTTTTCGTGGGACGCGTTTGCTCTGTGCGCTATTGCTACTCGTTCACATTCACGTCTCTGGTGTGTGCCATCACGCAGACCGGACCCGGTGAGGCAAAGGCCGGAGTGGGAGACATCGTGCCGCTGGTCTTGGGCGAGACGTTCCTGGGCATAGGCCGGATGGCGGCCGGTAGCCGATACATGTGGGGAGGGAGTCCCGCTAATGCGGCCATGTGGTTGGGAGGAGAGGCTACGAGATGATGCCCGAGGTGCCAATGTCCCGCGACGCTTGGTCTTTCTCGCGGCGTCCTCTCTGGTGATAGGGGGCGATCGGGTAGCTGGAGCTACGGATGGCCGGACTTTGCACGCATCATTTGCGATGGTGGGTTCCCAGTTACGAGACTTGCGGGACCACTCGGGAGGGTCCGTTGATCGTCGAAGTGCCGGGGCATCTCGAACGTCTTTCTATATTCCATCATTGGTTACTGCGACAAGACGGGCTGGAAGCGATGCACTGGCTGATCCCGAGTTATGCTTTGCTACCTTTGAGGTGGGATCTTTGCGGATGGAAGATCCTTCGACGCTGTGGCGATCACCCGGTGGTGGCAATACGCGTCCTTTCTGCCCGAGGGTTCTCTTTCACCTTAGGAGAGAGGGCATTGTTACGTCGGCGCGGTATCGAACCAGTATGAAGAGTGTATAGGGGAGACACGGATGGCTATCTTGTGGAGACGGAGTGGCTGGTGGGTGCGATCACACAGACGGCTCGACCTTGAGAGAGGGCGAAGCAAGGGCTAACCACAGGGAATAAATCTTGGCGATGCCATGGGCGATTATGAGGCAAGTGCGATCGGGAGGCCAATCAAAGCACTGCGTGATGATGGCTCGAAGCGAGGCGGCTCGAGACGAGCTAGAGAAGAGGCTGCGTTGACGGCCGCATGCTTGACGGAGGCGTCGGGAAGAGTCCACAGGCCGGGTAGAAGGCCTACGAATATTTCTGCGAAGGTGAAGAACACTCGCGGGGAAAAGGGAAGGGGAAGAAGGATGAAGGACCTAGTACGGAAACTAGGTTGACCTTTGTCCCGTGAGTATCCACCCATTGTCATTGCGGACACATTAATTGATTAATGTTTTATTGTAGTTTTGCTAGCGTGTAGCGAGTCAAGAGTTGACCGTGCTTGAACTCATCAAAGAATGTTTTAACCGTTATGAATTTGTAGGTTAAATGAAAAGAGTTTTCGAAACACAAGCAATTGATGCTTATTGTATTTTTTGTTTTTTTTTTAGACCGAACCAATGATGGTACGCCTACGTTCCCCTTTTACAATTGGACTAAGGGGCTCGAGTCACCGTAGTTCGACACTTTAGAGTGAATTTGAGAAAAACAAAGACAAAAGAAGTGCGACCCTGTTTTTTACCTGGATCATTAGCGGGAATGTATCCGGTTGGGTATTACTCTTTTAGCACTTTAATTTGCGAGGGGCGGTGTATGGGGAAGGAGAGTTGACTCGTGCTCTTCCTCAAGCGAAGTATCTGCGGAGCTTGCTTCCGTTCACGGGGTTAACGAAAGGGTTTCCGTCCAAGTACTGCTAGCTTCATGGCTCCTCAGGAGAAGATTCTTTGTACCACGAACGGTCCTATCCGGGTAGGCTCCCACTTTCCAGGGGATTGGTCTGCGTAGGAGGCTTTTCCTTTAGCACCAAGTCGCCTTCTCGATGTCTCGGATCTTGACTTTCTTGTCGAATGCTCGTGCCATTACGCTCGATAGGCTCGAGTGTGTTCCATGGCTTTCAATCTGCGCTCGTCGAGTAGAGCAAGTTCGTCGTGACGGCTCACGTAGCCATTCGAGCTTCATTGATCCCGTTTTCCAAGAGGACTCGGAGGATGGAATTTCCAATTCCACGGGCAACATCGCTTCCATTCCGTAGGTAAGTGCGACGGAGTCTCCCCTGTGGCGGTTCGGCGACGTTACGTATCCCCGAGAGGGCTAGATGTAGCTTTTCGGGCCGATCCAGGCCTGCAGTGGTCATCTTTCGATTATCATGGCGAGAGTCTTGTTGTTGCCTCTCTTGCACCATTGGTTTGTGGTGCACGTAAGGAGAAGACTTGTGACGTGTGACTACGGGTCGGTCGGTAGTTGGTCACAATCTCCTTCGAAGTGAGTCCCATTGTCGGAGATGATCTCGTTGGGCACTCCGTATCGGCACATGATGTTCTCTCGGATGAACTCGGCCACCTTCTTAGAATTCGGTACCTTGTACGATCGGCTTCTACCCATTTGGTGAAGTAGTCGGCTGCGACTAAAATGAACTCGTGACCATTGCTCCCTGGAGGAGTGATCTTGCCGATGACGTCGATTCCCCATGTGGCGAAAGGCCGTGGCGTAGTCATGCGATAGAGTTCGTGAGGTGGGATGTGATTGAGGTTGGAGAACCGTTGACATTTGTCGCGGCTTCGGACGGCTGGATGCGATCTGTTTCCATTGATATCAATAGTATCCCATACGGAGAATGATGCGTGTCAATGCTCGGGCGTTCATGTGCGGACCGCGGGTTCCGTTGTGAACTTCGTTCATTAGCTCGGCTTTTTCTTTGTTTACACACAGAAGGAGTGGCCCTTGGTGGCGCTTCTTGTACAACATACCCCCAGAATGACGAAGTGGGATGCCGGGCGTTTTAATGCCATCATGTTTTTGGCTTTGATCCCTTCTTTGTATTTTCCATCTTCATTTGTGAAGGAAGCTTCTCCGCTTTGGAGAGTCTTGGTAAATACGATTGTACCGGGGTTCGTCGATCGTTTCTTTTTCTTTTTCGATCTCACGGCAATAGGCGGGTGTTTCCCGTCTGCCTATTACGAGGGTTTCTTGCTTTTCCATCGGGAATTTCGACAAGAGGCGAGGGTTGCCGGGCGTCTGCGAAGCGGTTCTGTCTCTTGGCAAATAGTGAAAAGAGATGTCCTTGAAGCGAGCAATGAGCTCCTCCATGTACGCGTGGTACTTACGAAGGCCGAGAATCTACCGTCTTCCATTTGTTGGACACTTGATTGATGATCAATCTTTGAGTCTCCATATACATCCGGCTACGAGATGTTGCGCTCGAGGCGGCTTCCAAACTGCTGCGAGCTTCGTATTCTGTTTGCATTGTTGGTTGCTTCAAAATTCGGCTTGATGGCTATGGGAGTATGCTCGTCCTTGGGATCGACAAGGAGCATTCCAATACCATTCCCCTTCTTGTTGGCTGCCCCATCGAAGAAGAGTTGCCGGCGGTTTGCGGCTTTGTCAAGTGAAAAGATTCCGTCGTCAGGAAATTGCGGATCGGGACCCTTAGGTTCATTGCTTGGGAAGTCGGCCGGTGATGCGCCATTACTCTGCCCTTTGTTGATTTTCGACCATGTACTTGATGTCGAACTCGGCGGGAAGAATGACCACTTGGCTAGCCGCATTGACGAGGGATGGCTTGTCAAAGAGATATCGGACGGGGTCCACTTTGGAGACCGGGAGCAGATGCGGCTGCATGTAGTGTTTCGGTTTCCGACTACCCATACAGGCGGTACAAGTTTTCTCACGATCTTTGAGTAGGCGAGTTCACTTCCTTGAAGCTTTCGGCTTACGAAGTAGATTGCATGCTCAACCTTGGAATCTTTACGCTCTTGTGCCGGCATTGCTCCGATTGACGTGTACATTGCGTCGGATACGGGAGTAGTGGCTTGTCTTCATGTGGCGGGCACGGGGTGGGGGATTAACCAAGTAGGTCTTGATTTTCTCATTTGTTTGGCACTCGGAGTCCCATTTGATGTCGGCATTCTTTTTCATCGGTTTGAACATGGGCTCGCGAGAGAAGATGTCAAGCGGTTGATGAAGCGGCCCGATGTGCTTGAAGCCTTCCCATGAAGCTCTTTACTTACATCGGGGTTTGAGGCGGCTTCATGTCGATGATGGCCTTGATTTTCTGGGATCGGCTTCGATACCTCTTTACGTAACCATGTACCCCGGTACCTTGCCGCGCTTGACGCCGAAGGTGCACTTTGCCGGGTTTAGCCTCATGGAGTGCTTTACGAGTCTGTTGAAGAACTTCCTCGGATCTGTCATGTCTTTGCATGTCGATCCCTTGGAGTGGATGATCATGTCATCGACGTATACTTCGATTTCCTTGTGAATCATGTCATGGAAGAGAGAGGCATTGCGGCCGTAGTAAGTAGCCCCGGCGTTCTTGAGACCGAACGGCATGACCGTGTAACGATATGTCCCCATGGAGTGGTGAAGCGATCTTGGCACGATCCTCCTCGGACATCTTGATACTGTTTGTATCCGGCGAACCCGTCCACGAAGGACTTTACTTCGAAATTTGCCGTGGTGTCGACCGGCATGTCGATGTTAGGCGATGGGAAATCATCTTTAGGGCGGCCTTGTTGAGATCCGGAAATCTACGCGGCATCGACCTTTCCGTTGGCCTTGGTGACCGTCACGATGTTGGAGAGCCAAGTCGGGTACTCAATCACTCTGATGAAACCAACTCGGAGCATTTTCTCAATTTCTTCTTTAACTTGCAAGGACCACTCTGGCTTGATCTTGCGCGGCTTACATTTGTGAGGCTTGGATTCGGGATCGGGGGAATTACGTGCTCCACGATTGAGGATCGAGTCTGGCATGTCTGGTATGACCGAGCGAACACGTCAACATACTCCCGGAGGAGGTTTATCGGGGCTTCCTTTTACGCATCGGCGAAGCGCCACTTGTGTCTCTTTAGGCTCTTGCCCGACCCCGGGTTCACTTTGGTCATAACCTCTTCGGCGGCTTGGGCCCGGTTGTCCTCTTGGTCAACTACACGCTCGAGAACTTCTTTAATGTATTGTTCGTTTAATGTGTGCCTTCTTTATCAATTGAATTATTAACGTCTTTTAAGTTGTTTGTTAACTTATCGGTTGTTAAAGTGGCAATGAGAGGATACTCAGAAAGGTCGAGACTTTTCATTAAACAAGAACGGGAATACATGATTGGCTACAACATTATAGTCCTCGGCGTAAGGCCGTTGGATG
Source organism: Adenophora triphylla var. japonica (assembly GCA_022495995.1). Lineage (NCBI taxonomy): Eukaryota > Viridiplantae > Streptophyta > Magnoliopsida > Asterales > Campanulaceae > Adenophora > Adenophora triphylla. The sequence goes on from JAFEMH010007323.1 coordinate 42,170, forward strand.
ACTCGGAAGGGCTGGACTCGACGAGGGCCGGCTCGAGAGGGTTTGAGACCGGGTTTAGGGAGATGTGGGTGCGGGCCCGGCTTGTCTTCCAATTACACTGGCTTGCCCTTGGTCGGTGAAAGTTACCCAATTCTTCGGTGGCATTGCTTGGATGCTTGATGAGGGTGCGGGGATCGAGAGGCAGCCTGTTTGTCCCAATCATGGCAATCATGCTATTGTCGGAGCCCCGATCGATCAAGTTGGGCGGCTCCATGACTTCTTCAAAAAGACTACGTAGAGGGTCAGCGAGAGCGTCTTCTATGAATTCTGGTTCCTTACGCTTTGGACTTGCTTGTCTCGAATGTGGCCTCGGTGGTGATCAGAACAATGCTGTTTCCCATGGAGAGTACCTTGAGTTGCTCCTCCAAGTGCAGGATTCCCTTGAATGTGTACTCATCTTTGGGCTGTGGTGGCGGTTGGTCCGAGGTAGAGTTTGTGATGTCGAGGAACGCTCCCCTTATCGGATTAGCTTTGAGTCCTACGAAACGCTTGAGGTCCGTGCTAGTTGTTCCATTCTTCTGTAGTCTCCGTGCTTGACTATCTCTGCTTCTTTCTCATCTTCATCAGTTCCTTTGTCGGTCCCCTCGATTCTGCTGTCGGTTCATTGTCGGTCCCCTCGGTTCTCGGTTCCACTTGTCGGTCCCCTCGGTTACGCTGGTTCCCTTGTCGGTCCCCTCGGTTCTGGCTGCTTGGTTCCCTTGGTGAAGTAATGGCGAGTCAAAGGCTGTAAGGTCGGAGGTGGGTGTGCCGTCGGAGGTTCCCCTTTTGCGAGCTGCTTGCCTTGGTGCGGGCGAGCCTTTTGTCTTCCTTGATGTCGGCGGTGTTGGCACGTAGCCAAGCCACTGGACCGTGGTGTGGTCCTTGACTTCAATAACTTGGTGTTGGCCTTGCGGCCTTTTGCCGAGCCCCGATCTGGGATGAAGTTCATGAGTTTCATCATCCTCGTGGCGGGAGGAATCGATCGTGAGGCAGTGGAAGGTCCACGTTGCATATTTGGATCTTGGAGGTCTCGAGTGAATCCGATTAATGGCATGTCATCATTATGCTTGATTTCTAACTTTGGAATGTCGTTGGTCTTTGGTCCCCTCGGTGGTGAGTGTCGCCGTAGGCGTGGTTAGCTTCGTTGCCTTGCATGAACTTGAGAGGCGATGAAGGGTGGATGCCACGCCATTGATTTGATGCGGCCGGGGACGCCCCGGGATGGGCTGTGAAAGTGATTGGAATGTCGACACTTGGAATTCGGTGGGGATCATCCGCTTGCCGAACCGGATGTTGAGAGTAGCAACCCCAGAAGCTATGCAGGGAAGTAGAGTCGTAGGCCTTGACGGTGTGGGTGAAGGCTTAAGATACGTGGGCTTGATGTCAAGCGGGTCCGTCATCTTGGCGGGCAAGACATTCATTAGGAACCTCCCGGAGTCTACCGACACGCGGGGAAAGGCGACGCTCGTCAGTGGTGTGATGTAGAGCGGCTCATTGTGATCGGCCCCAAATTTTGGAAGGTCCGAATACGTGAAGGTGATAATGTTGCCATAGTGGATGTTACCGATCATCGAATGACTTCATGCAGGGTTGCGTCCACGGGGACCATGGTACGGGCCGGAGCTTTCCTCTAGCTTGAGCTTGTGAGGATAAGAGGAGGTGGCCGAGACCAAGAGAAATGTTCGCTGAGTGCGCTTGGTGAGTGAGGATCGGGTCCTCTTTCAAGGAATTTGCGTCTTCGGGTGGCCGGATTGCAATTCGCTCCGTCGGCTTTGGTGGCCTTAGGTGGTAATGCATGGATTTGACCCGATCGGGTTAGGACGGCGACATCGGGTTTGGTCCCTTACGAGCAGTACACTCACGAGTTGAGCCATAGTTAGAGGAGGATTCCTCGTAGCATAGGAGCCATATGTCTTCCCTCAACTCATTGATTGTGGATGAATTCCGGGAGCTTGGCGGCTTGACGGATTACGTCCCGGGATGCGCTTGGATGCCTCTGCGGGGAGGTAGCCTACGGTTTGGCCTGGTTGTTCGAATGTCGGTGCACGGCAGTGGTTGCACTGGCCCGAGCGTGCGTTGCGACCCTCAGGGGAGGTTGGAAGTTCTCGGCTCAAGCGAACGGTCTCCTTGATCTCTTCACGGTATATCGCGTTCCTTTCCTTCTTCTTGAGCATACTCGGGGCATTACAGGTTGGGTGCAGCGATACTCGTGGTTTGCTAGTTTTCCTCCGCTCACGGGCCCCGGATCAACCTTCTTGCGGCGGAGCTGCGTCGAGAGTGAGTGCTGCGTTTCTTCCCATGTGAGAATAGCCGGTGCTTCTTTGAGCTGCGTGCGGCGGTCTAGGTAAACCTCCATCGGGGAGAGTTTTCTCCTTTGCTTTATACGAGTGGCGGGTATGTCGGGAGGTGAGTACACGGCTTCCCGAACATCTGCCCATGTGGTAGTTCTTTGCCCAGGTTGATCGTTTACGTAAACGAATGCCGTAGGCTGTGGAATTTCACTGAGTAGTTGCTCGAGGCAATTTCCATCCTCCTCTTGTTTTTAAATAGACCTTCCTCCACTGAGTTGGCCTTTCAATTTAAGTGCGGAAATGATCCGTTCCCATCCTCCCAGGACCCTTGGGAGTCCGGTTTTGTTGACTTCATGCCCGGCTTGGAAGAGAATGGTTTCATCGTCTTCGTCGTCGTTTTCACGAGAGAACTTGCTTTCCCAGGAAGGTAAGCGGCCAGGATTCTTTCTGCTGTGACGTTCCATCTCCTAGGTCATCGGGACCGTTGACCACCCTTGCACAGCGAGAGGGGTTGGATGAGAACAGGACGGTAGTCGGGGAAGTTGCCATGAGCAAAGCTCTTGAGGTCGGCTTGGTCTAGAGTGGCCTCTAGCTTTGCATGCAGAAATTTGTGACACTTTAAGGGCTTGGTCCTGTAGGTCTGTCGAGCTTGGTCTTCGTCCCAAAGACGACTTTTTTGAGTGGCTAGTTCCATGAGGGCTTTCCTCGCGAGAGCTAAGCGATCTCCGTAGGTGCGCACCGTCGGCTAGTGTCCGAGCCGTGATTACATTCAAATCGCCGAATGGCGGAACACTTGGATTACGTTGACGAAGGAAGTCGGGCCAGGACATTCCATGCGGCCTTCCTTGATCTCGGTTACCAAGAAGTTTGCCCATATACGCTTGATTGACCCCGGGGGTATTGAATTACTGCAATGTTGACGGTCTCGTGATCTCGCTCGATCGCCAAGTCTATCGAGCTAGCGATCGGCGCGGGATGTACGAATCCGGGGCCGTGACGGTGGGAGTAGAATCGGCCGGAGCATGTTGATGCTTTGAGGTGGTCATTTCCTATGTCGGAAGGCGGCTACGCCTTGCGGGAAGGCTTTCACGAGATGTTTTCGGGGTGGGCTGTAGGAAGCGTTCCCGAGGTTGATCGACTCGTAGCGGGGTGAGGAGCTTGGTCTCCTTCGTTGTTGCCCTTGGCCTTGGCGGCGCTTGAGGGTATAAGCTTGGCGACGGCACGGGCCGGTTGCCCACTTGGGCTGGTACTCGGAAGTAGTGATGAGCTACGAGCTCGCTTGGCCAAGCCTCGTTTACCGTGAGCGGGCGGTCGTCGAGGGTGACCTTGGTATTGCGGGAATCGACGATAAGGACCGGATCCTTGGTATCATTGGGATATACGGAATAGATGATGTTGACGAAGTCGTCGTCGACCACTTGATCGAGAGGATTCTTCGTCGTGTCAACCGGTAACTTCCAATTGTCGGATAGGCTGCATGCTTGGACGTTGAGCTTGACAATTTCCATGGTATTGGAACCTTGGTCGTAGAGTGACACGATCGGAAGGAGTTCCGTCCTCAAAGCGAGCATGTGAATGCGAGAGGTGCACTGCGGGTGCACGCGTCCTCGACTCAGGAGAGTCTGATTCATCGTCATCGACGGTTCAATCCAAACGTAGGGGCGTATTGCGTCCGGTTGCGTTGTTGGAGCGGCTAGGAAAACATCGTGCTCTTCGTTGGAGAAGAGGGGTGCGGCGGGTAGTTCCTCGTGGAGGACATCCCATACGACTTCCATGCATTCATCACGAGAATGACGGTGCTTGTTGACCTTTATCACAAAGATCTCTTCGCACAGCGGGGGCCGAGAGTTGGTTTGGAGAATCTTTGCGGCAATCTCCGATTGGAGGCGGGGGTTTATGTGCCCGCATCATGGCGATATTCGGCGTTTCCTTCCAATCTGCCTCCAAATGTTGGAAACGGCAGTTGAACTTGATGTATCGGGCTGCCCGAGTGCACTTTTGCTCGAGTACGTTTACATAGTTAGCATCTCCAGGACTACGAGGATTACGATGAGATTTGCCCGGTAGTCCCTTGGTTGATTCGAAGGAGGTAACCACGGTGCACGAGTGCGGACACGCTTGGCTGCTTGTCTCGGCTTCGTTTCCTATGAGGAAACTATCCCCTCGGATGACTTCGAGATCTCCTGCTTAGGTTAATGAACTTAACACGCGATGGAGAGTGGAAGCTATGGCTTTCATGTGGTGTAGCCAAGGGCGTCCTAAGAGAGCTGTGAACTCGGATGGGATGTCCATCACGTGGAATTTTCTTGGCACCATTTGGGTTTCGAACCGAGTTCGAGTCACCGTCCCCGGGATGGGGCAGACGAGGCAGTTGTCGTAGGCCTTGATAGTCAGGCGACGGAATCGAGATGGCTTTCATTGATACGGAGGGCTCGCATCATGCTTGAGAGGAGAACATTAACGGCTGACCCGTTATCTACCAATACTCGGGAGTGATATGGTGTTGAGTTTGAGAGTGATGTACGAGCTTCGTTGTGCCCCGAGGCATCTCTCGGTAGGTCTTAATCCACGAGCGTGATCATGCTTGCCATACGGACGGGAGTCGTAGATCTCGTCTCTATCAGTAGAAGGAGAGTCATCAAGCCATCCGTTTCTGTCTTCCTCTTGCGAGGTAAAGCCTTTCTTTGGAACCTCGGGAGTGTGTTGAGGCTGCTTGTGGCGGTTGCCGCCCCTTAGTTAGCTTACGATTGATCGAGTGCGATTGCCAAGGCTGTGGCCTTGAGTCTTCCTTCTTGGTCAGGAGAGCTCGGAAGGTGGACAAATTGAGAATTCGATTTGGACGGTCCGCGGAGGTTAGGCTTCGACGTACGTTCGTCTTTGGATGGGTACGAAGATCCAGGTGATTCCCGGAGAGTGTCCCGAGGGCACAGATGCAGTTTTAGAAATTCCCAAGGACACTTCATCGGCTTTCCCTTTGTCCTCGCTCTAAAGTTTCCCGCATGGCACAGGAGCAAGGATACGGGTAGTCGGGGAAGATACGGTCATTCCCGTAGTAGTCAGAACCTCGCAGAGGTTCTCCAGTGTGCCATACATGCTTGGCCCGAACTTTTAAGCGTATCTCTGGAAAGTAGTCAGCCATTTGAGAAGGATTGCTCCTTTTGCTTTTCTCGGAGGAATGTAGGTGTGACGTGCGTTCTCGAGACTCGTAGTCAGTCCATCTCCGGAACGATTCGAAACATGTAGCTGATGTGGACATTAGAGGAGGATCCCAGTGGATGGCCCTGTAGAGTTACGTGGCACTCTTCTGTTTGGGCACCCTCAGTATGGAATTGTGTAGCTGTTCGGAAAAGGGGTCTTTCCGGCCCAGCATTTGGAGCAGGGGCGACCAGCTCTAACCTTCTTCTATCGAGGTTACAGATTTCGTATCGTAACCACCAAACAAGGCTCGGCGCCGGTGGTAACACACGTGGCCGTGGTAGTGATTGCGATGGAAGGCGCATTATGAGAATATGAGAACTCTTGTCACGCATTAGTCTACGGGGAATTTCCCCGTGGGTTTTGTAGATTAGCGACGGGCTTAAGGAGACTAACTCGCTGATTAACCCTTCCAACATCTTGCTCGGTGGCATGTCCGGCCCAGATGCTTGTCGGGATATGTACGGCAGTACAGTGTTACAGTAGAATTTATTGCTATTGGGAATTTGAAAATGGGACCTTGTGCCACAGAAGTGGCTGGACGTAGGTTGACGGACGTATCTTTCCCTTTGCGGGCCGATGCGGGATTGAATGCAGCTGTTGACGGTATACTGTATGGTATGTGCGGTAGCCAACTTTTCCTTGAGATCCTTCTCGAGCGTGAGCCGACATTGACCGTATGGCCGGAGATGCAGGAAGAGAAATGTATGGCGATGAGAGTTCGATGGACGGTGCCTTAAGCGGGACTTGAAGATCCGCATACGATTCGTCTTTGGAGAGTGGCTCCGTGATCTCGGAGAGTTTCCGGCTCCATCTCTTGTAGAATTCCCAAACACTTTCATCCGCTTTACGCTCGGTGGTGATCAAGTCCTCGCGGACTTGTTTCCCGCTCTAAGTTGGATCTGTACCATTCCCGGGGAAGATGTTGCGTCTGTTCCCAGTGTGGCGATCCGCGAGCTTGACCCTCGAAACCATCATGCCCTTAGTATTGAACTTTTAAGCGTATCTTGGAAGTGGTCGGCCATTTACGGAGGGTTGCTCCTTTTGCTCTCATGCCGAGAATGTAGGTGTCGGCGTGCGTTTGAGGACATTCGGTTCGTCGAATCGGTCCATCTCAGAGCATTCGAACTTGGCGGGGAGAGGCGTGACCATTCCGGATCTGTGGATTTGAGCGTTTCTGCTTTGAGGCGCTCATGGTGGCTTTGAGGTCTTTCATTTGCTCGACCATCCAGGCTAAGGTTGGGTCCGGTGGTGGTGTGAGGCTCGGCGCCGGGTGCTACCACGTGAGCGGTAGTGATTGGAGGTGGAAGGCTTGGTATATGAGAATATACGGAACCTTTTACGGCTTGTATCGGGGTTTGTCCCGGTGTTTAGGGATTCGTGTATAGCCCAGCGGGGCGGGAGCTTGAGAGGGTATTGAGGAATATTGGCATCTGAGATGGTCCGGCGGTCTATGGTGATATTGAAGTGATAGGAGTGCTTATTTTGGTGACCAAAAATGGGAGGTTGCCACGAGAAGTGGCAACATGGAGCCTAGGTCATTGTTTCCTTGATTGGAAGGCATCCAGTAAGTTGGCGGGGGAGGAACACTGATTGAAGGTTTGGTGAAGCTGGTTTCGGGAATCGTCATCCTCGACCGGGGACAAAAGTGCGCGTCCGGCCCAGGGGATAAGTTCTTGCTATACCACGCTCATTCAGGAAAGAGCTGTACCACGAAATTATGGCGATCTTCTTTACGCACTCTTGTGAACCTCACAAGCCCGGATGGCTTCTTCCAATGTCATATCCGTTACCGGTGGCGGGGGTCCTTCCCCGTCACGATTTCTCGATGAGCTAGACATGTCGGAAATTCTGGCGGGAGGCGCGGGAAGCAAGCTGTCAGCCCAGCTAGATTACGGTGATCTGGCAAGGCGGCCGATACGAACCACTTTACGCTCGCCATTTGCGAGGAACGAAAGGAAGGGTTTAGGCTTTGGAAAAGGGTATTTGGCTCAAGGTTTCGAACTTGTGCAATGTGCGATTACCGATTAAAGTTTACTTAAAGCGCGTTTTCTCGAGTCCTAATCGGTTGGAGAAGAGCGGGTCTTCTTTTCGCAACTAATCCTAGAGCTCTAATCGGTAGATCTCGTCACTACGCTTATAAGCCCCTCGTTTCCATTGTAGATCATCTTTCTCGGGACGGACTATCCCGAGCGAGTCGATATGGCAAGCGAGTTCCACAAAGGAAAAAGTGAACTTAAGGCTAGGCGATCACGCAAACTTTCAACGTGTGTGACGTACGGGCCACGGTCGAAGTCAACGTCCTTAAGTTAAGGCGGGGATCGTGCCAAAATTTGGGCATGACCTCTCCGCTTGTGCGAAAGACCTTAGCTTTTGGCGTTGGCCAAGTTGTGGGTCGCACGGGTACGACGGAGGTTTGGTGACACGGCGTCACATTGAACCTTCGGGTATATTTTTTGGCGAGCTCGCGTCAAAGTCAAGTGAAAAGCTCAGACTTCGGATCGGGAACGACCTTTGGTCTCAAACTTTCGAGCTTGACTCGGAGCGGGGCCGCGTAGAAAAACATACACTTAGGCTTTATGACACGAGCTAAGCCAAAACCCAGGTCTTGGACAAAGTGTGACACTGAAAGAGTGTATGGCTTACGGGCTAGGATGGGATGTTTGGGACGACCCGTGCGCCCCGAAAGGCATACGCGGAGCCAATCGGAGTGCAGCGATAAGGCCATCCGGGTTAGGGGTTGTAGTGTGCGGTGTCACCGAGGCGGCAAGTGCACGTGAAGTGCGGTGTTCCGAGGCAGCAAGTGCGCGTAGTGTGCGGTCACTAAAATTCTTTTTCTGAGTAAAACAAAGATTTTTCAGAATGTGTCTTAAAGAATTTATGATGCATAATTCAAAAGACAGCATGAAAATCAAACATGAATGGGGATGCACAAACATGGTAAGATTTTGAAAAGTTGACAATGTAATGCCTTTGAAACAAAAAAACCGTTCGAGGTTTAAAGGAACTCACACACACGAAAACGAGGAAGGGTAAACAAAAGTTTGACCCACGGAAGGCTTTTTAGAAAACAATGGCAGTTTTGAAAAAAGTATCGCTCATCCCCAGCGGAGTCGCCAACTGAAATTACCCGAGATTTCGCGCGGGGGGCGCGGAACGCGGTTGTCTTTCGCGGAGGGGTTGGTGTCTGAGACCTCGCTTCATGGGAAGGAACAAAATGAGGAGTCGCCACGCGGTTTTTGTATTTTGAGCCCAAACGTTGAGAAACGGCTATTGTGAAAAGGTGTCGTTTTATTGGTATAAAAACTTAGGAAAAGGCTTTTTAAAAAGGGGGATCATTTTTATTGGCAGCAAAAACGCAGTAAAAAGCTTTTAGTACCGTAGATTGTTAGGTTCGGAGGTCAAGTTACGTTTCGGGTAGAGTAGTACGAGATCGCCCGAAACGCCTCGCATGACGAGTCTTTCTACCTTTCTCGAAATCGTGTGTGTGCGTGTGTGTGTCTTTTGAAATGGGGGCTTGAATGACAAGCTTAATCTTGGTTTGAATGACAAACGTTTGATTAGGTGACTTTTGAAAAGACGAGCGTTTGAATGACAAACGTCGGTTTTGAGTTTGAAATGAGCGTTTGCGTGGCAAACGTCGATTTTGAGTTTGAAATGAGCGTTTGCGTGGCAAACGTTGACTTTGAGTTGAAATGAGCATTTGCGTGGCAAACGTCGACTTTGAGTTGAAATGAGCGTTTGCGTGGCAAACGTCGATTTTGAGTTGAAATGAGCGTTTGCGTGGCAAACGTCGACTTTGAGTTGAAATGAGCGTTTGCGTGGCAAACGTCGACTTTGAGTTGAAATGAGCGTTTGCGTGGCAAACGTCGATTTTGAGACGGAAATGAGCGTTTGCGTGGCAAACGTCGATTTTGAGTTGAAAAGGAGTTCGAAGGTCGAACTCCGGTTTTTTGAACCGGGCGTGTCATTGTTAACGATTTTTACGGGAAAAATGCGTATTAAATGATTTTGAGTGTCAAATGGCGGCTTTTAGTTTGAAGATGAGCGTTTGGAGGCCAAACGTCATGTCGCGCGTTTTTGAAAGAGAGTTCGACGGACGAACTCCGGTTTTGAACCGGGCATTACATTATTAACGATTTTTACGGGAAAATGCGTATTAAATGATATGCGATCAACGAATCGGGTTGCGACTCGGACTTTGAAAAGTAAATACTATCACGATCCAAACGGGTCGGACTTGTAAATGACAGTATTTAAAGCAGTGTCAACGGAATCAAACGATCCGGATTCGTAAATGACGATCAACGAGGCCAATCGGCTCGGAATTGTAAATGACGATCAACGAGGCCAAACGGCTCGGAATTGTAAATGACAGAAATTAAAGGACGATCAATGGATCGATCGATCCGGAATTGATAAATGACAATAAAAGTAACGGAACGGGGTCGGAACGCCGTTTTAACCCGTGATTACTTCTCTTACGGAAAGAGAAGAGGATCGAGGGGCTAAAACGTATCGGACCCCGTTAGACGGAGGCGTCTACATTTCGATAACGACGTTCGAAACGGTTATAGCGACTGGCGCGTAAACCGAGACGGAACGGGAGATTTAGAGAGAGGGAGTTATACCTATGGCTAGGGTCGACTCCTTTGGCTCGGGAGGTGTGTACGGGACACGGAAAGTGATTCGAAAGGTTGTTTCGAAGTTGTAAGGGGCGTATTTGATCGAAATACGAAGGTTTCACGCGAATCGAGACAGAACGGGAGCTCGGGAGGGGTAAAAACTGCTTAGGCCGTGGGGTAGAGTGATTTTGGGAGTAAATTTTCTGTTTTTTTTTGCCTTTGACAGCAACTTCTATTTATAGGGTGAAAATTGCAGTAGGAGTCCGGACGGACTTGGACTGAATCCAGGGGGTTTTTGGGTATTTTGGAAATCTGGGGGACTTCTTGGCAATTTCGGGAAAAGTGCACGGGGAGTCCGTGGGACTAGGCTTGCAAATCAGGGGTATTTTGGTCTTTTCCCTTTGAATTTGATTGAAGGGTGACTAGAGGGAGGTGGCATGGCTGCCACGTGCCCCTCTGAGTCACCAGCCATGTGGGATTTTGTCCCCTGGTCCCGGTTTTGTCTGTTTTTTAAAATAACAGTCCGGGAAATGTCCGAAACGCCCCCGAAAAGTGCCGGAAAATGCGTTTTTCAGGGAAAGCCGTGCTTTTACGTGTGATGACACGTGTTAAGTATGGTTCGACGTCGGGATGCACGGGGCAGTCCCGGGACGTCTCGTTGGCACAGCAACGGGGAGTTCCGGTTAACCTGGAGCGGGCCAGTTAACGAATTTCGGTTAACTTTTTGACGGATTTGGACGATCCGGATTTGGGTACTTACAGACGCCGATAGGGTAGTGTTCGCTTTACACGCCTCTTTACTTGCCGCCGGATATGTCCTCAACTCCACTGGCGCCCCCGCCTTCACCGACGACGCTCTCGCCTCTACTTCTTCCGGTAAACCCCTTGCCTTCTTTTTATTTTCTTATTTTCTAATTTGTGGTGTTTCTGGGTAGGAATTAGGGTTTAGTTTGTGTTCTTTTGTGGGTTTTGATTATGTGGTGGAGTTTGGACTCAGCTATTTTAATCATGAGGGAATTTACTTTATACTATTTCAATCTGTGACTGTTTAATTTTGTGATTGTATGTTTTGAATGATTTATTGGGATTATTTTCTTGGTTAAAATTACTTAATTCTACTAATCTTGATGGATCCAATCAAATGCCCTTTGCGTTTGACCATACACTACACCCTTTTACAAACTGTAGCGTTGAGATTGAACTGGGAATAGAGTAGTTTTTTTTTTTTTTTTTGCACAATCCATTATTAGAAATGAGCTCATAACTTAGATGGTTGGGTGGTTGAGATTATTTATTTTGCCCTCACTAAGTTGTCCCTTTTCCATTTTGCCCTTTAAATTTTTTTTTAAAATTAAAAAAAAAAAAAAAAAACTATAACGTGTCCTCGGACACGGGCTTTTACTAGTATATATATATATATATATATATATATATATATATATATATATATATATATATATATATATATAAGGTTCTAAAAAGCGTTAGGCGGGTGCTAGGCGGCGGAGTTGGGCCTAGCGCACAGGGGCCTAAGCAAGGTCTAAGCGGAGCTTAGGCGGGACCGAGAAATTAGATAAATTTTAAATATATTTCATAAATTTATATATATATCCAAAAAATAGTGCCCCTTATTTTTATTATTTGTCAAAAATAAATAGTATTTTGTATACAAAATAAAAAATCTAATCCAATTTTTCAATCCTAACATTTAAATTTATACAAACTTTTCAATCCTAATCCAAGGTCCAAACTCAAAGCCCACCCTTAAAGCCCATTTCATTTATCTCCTTCGTTTTAACTAAACCCTAATCTTCTCTGCGCCTCTCCCCAAAATCAAATGAAATGTCTTTCCCTCTCTTCTTTATCTATTCTCCGTTTCTTAAAACAACAAATAGCCGACATTCTTAACTCCATGACAGGCATCAACACGAAGCTGATTCTCCACGGAGGCCACCGTAACATCGGCACCGGCACGACGCAATATATCGATCGTAATGACCGCCTCCATCGGCTCCGTTCCATTAGCGACCGGAATCAAAACCTGAAATGTCAAATACAAAGGGACTAAGCCACTTTCTGGGACTAAGCCACTTTCTGGTAAGTGTTCTTTCAACTACAAACTCCAATTTAATCATTATTCTTCTCCATTTTTGTTCGTTCGTTCGTTCGAGCATCTATGGCCATTTTCAAAATTCCAGTCGGTTCCAACCGCCTAGCCCGCCTAGATCGCCTAGGCCCCGCCTAAATCCGCCCAGCTCGCCCAGCGCCTAATCTCCCCGCCTTGACGTAAATCACGATGCCCAGCCACTTCCTAGCGCCTAGGCGACCGCCTAGACCGCTTTTTAGAACACTGTATATATGTACTCGACAACTACTTTTGAAGCTTTTGACAATGAGTTTGACATTCTTAAAGCATGCACAATTTTCATTCACTGGACGAACGAATCTAGTGTATAAGCGAATTTTCACTCACATAAACTGATATTTTGTAGTGGTGAGCCAAATTTTTTTCTCACGACATTTTTATAATTAACAAAAAAAATAAAATTAGTTACTTTATTTTATAAATTAATGATATAAATTAGATTTTTTATTTGTCCACATTATAATTTTTTTTATTGTAGTTGCATTTCTTTTTATTTGTCCTCGGTGGTCGCTCTCTTAATTGAACGGTGTCTGCATCATCACTTCCCGTTGTCGCATAATTGTTAAGCTTGAACCTTTTGTCGCTACCTGCCAGTCATTGTCACTATCTACATGAACGGGACGAGAACTCTCAGCCTTATTCTGTTACTCACAGTGGAAGTCTGAATCCGCTGCTCCCGTTTGGGATAGTTCATCAGCATAAACCACACATTCTTATCTTTGAAAGGTTTGCCTTCGTGATTTTCATACAATTTTTTAGCCTCACGTCGAACGTCTTATTCGTTGTATCCACTCTCATTTCCTCTAGTTGCTTCATCGTACATCGTGACAAACAAGTTTACTGATTTTGGCATCCTGCACCCATCGAGCTCGAAGCATAGATTAAGTTATTTTTCCAATTTTGGATGGCTTTTGTTATTGCTTTGTATCATACCTTGCCATTACAGTACCCCACGACTTCTTATACTTTTGGTTTATACCTATTATTGCATCAGTGCTTGTATTCATGTAGACACTGATGAGAGCTTCATCTTCTACGAATTTACAGGCAATGGTTTCTTTTTTATTTTTGGAGCTCCTCCTTTTCGCCTTGCAGATACAACCTCTTTTTCTTCGTCTTCTCCGTCTTCCTTTTGTGTCTTTGGAACAAATTCAGTGTTATGCAACTCTGGAGTGAAGCTTTGGAATGTCATCGAGCCATAGGATGTTAGGGTGTTTATCAGAGAATTGAAATCATGGGGTGAGATTCGGGAGAAGTTGAGAGGAGCTATGGGAGTAGTTTTGGAAGTTGCTTTGACGGTAATTGCTTATGAAATTTGGATCGGTAGTCAACATTTCCTCGAGCCAAGATTGATTAGAATCATATCCGAAATTGTTTCTGTAATTATCCATAACCAAAACTCAAATAGTTTTTTTTTTAATTTTTTTAACTTAAGCTTAGAAAGAAAAAGTAGGGAACAAGAGGTGTGAATAACCTATACAATATTAGTAACTATTTATAGGTGAAAAAAATTATGAACGTTTTTGATATTTTGCATAAACGACGTCGTTTGGGGTAAATCAAAATTAAGAAATAAACAATTAATTCGTTTTTGTTTCACTCAAAATGTGAACGAAACAATTTCACTCAGGGGCTTGAGCGAAATAATATCCCTCAGGAGTTTGAGCGAAAATTGGCTCATCATTACAATGAGCTTGAACCGATTTTCGGTCACCATTTTTCAAAGAATATCACTTGATGAGCGAAAATTCGCTCGCCATTGCACATAGTCTTATGTGGTGGTGAAGAAGGGCATCAATATTTCCTATACTTTCTATATTTACAAATGAAATACTTGCATCTCTCGCTTTAACGATTTCCATAGACAGGGTCGGTCCTGTGAAATCTGGGTGCGGTAGCATTCTCTAACATGTGTTTATTTTCGACTATTCTTAAAGTTTAACATTATTATTGACCAATTGTTGAATCATAGAAATGTAGACTAACAACGAGAGAAATTTATTAATAAAAATATTGAGTTTTGCAAAGACAATTGGGTTTGATATTTAGATTGGATTGAGATAATTATAAAAAAAAAATACAATAATAAAATAAATTTTAGTAATAATTGTAAAAAGTTAAAGAAATATTTGACCAAAAATACAAGTGCAAATAATTCAAAAAATATGGCAATAATCTTGAAGTAATTAATTAATGTCTACAAATAATTTATTAAAATATATTATAAGAAGAAAAACCAACTTTGCTAAAAAAATCGAGAAGAATAGGAGGAAAGCCAAAAATAAAATTGGAAGAAAGCCTAAATTAGTAGAGAGAGAGAGAGAGAGAGAGAGAGAGAGAGAGAGAGAGAGAGAGAAATTAAGTTGTCCAAAAAGAATAAAAATGAAAATAAAGAAAATAAAGGAAAGGGCAGCTACTACTAGCTACTACTATAATCGAACACGAATTGGGTGAGCGAAAATTCGATCATTATTACACATGGTCTTATGTGATGGTTAAGAAGGGCATCAATATTTCCTATACTTTCTATATTTACAAATGAAATACTTGCATCTCATGCTTTAACGTTTCATAGACAAGGTCGATCCTATAAAATTTGGGGACCAAGGCAAGCTATTTAATCGGGGCCCTTAAATTTTTTTCAAGAGAAACAATGCGTTAGCATTCACGAATATGTGTTTATTTTTTACTATTCTTAAAGTTTAGCATAATTATTGACTAGTTGTTGAATCATAGAAATGTAGACTAACAACAAGATAATTTTATTTATAAAAATATTGAGTTTTATGCATAGACAATTGAGTTTGATATTTAGATTGAGATAGTTGTAAAAAATATACAATAATACAATAAATTTTAGTAATAATTGGAAAAAAGTAAAGAAATATTTGACCAAAATGAAAAGTACATTCAAAAAATATTATAATAATGTTAAAGTAATTAATTAATGTTTACAAATAATTTATTAAAATATATTGTAAAAAGAAAAACAAAATTTGCTAAATAAGTTGAGAAGATAGGAGAAAAGCCAAATATAAATAAAATAAAATAAAGATAAAGGAAAAGGGCAGAGGATCGAACACGGGTAGGGTGAGGGAGAATTCGCTCACTTGGTGAGCGAAAATTCACTCACCATTGTACATGATCTTATGTAATGGTTAAGAAGGGCATCGATATTTCCTATACTTTCTATAAGGAAAATACAGAATTATGCCCCTGAACTTAAGGATTGGATGCAAATATTTCCCTAACGTTTTAAAATTGGCACATTTGCCCCTAAACTCAATGAATAATAGGGCAGATTTGATCTCCGTTAATTTTTCATCCAATATTTAATGATTACGGGACCTAAATGAATT
This sequence comes from Adenophora triphylla var. japonica, assembly GCA_022495995.1. NCBI lineage: Eukaryota > Viridiplantae > Streptophyta > Magnoliopsida > Asterales > Campanulaceae > Adenophora > Adenophora triphylla. The sequence continues at coordinate 57,804 of JAFEMH010007323.1, forward strand.
TAATGACATGGAAGGGGTAAATTGTGAACTATTAAACTATATATCCTAAAGAAAATTTATTATAGAATTAAGGGCTAAAATAAAAAGAGAGAGTTGTTATATAAACCAGTAAAATTATTGAGTAAACCCAACCCAAAAAAATTAAGTGAAATCTGTATTCTTCCATTTTTACCCTTTTAAACCCTTTTAACACACCCACGCACATACTACCTCCTCCTTCCCAATTTCTCTCTCTAAAAGAAGATCAAAAATAAAAAAGGGGGAAACTAACCTGGTAAAAAATCTCTATTTTGGCAGCACTTTTACAGTGTTATCAAACACTGTCTAAATGATAGTTGGACATTTCTTTCATATGTTATACTCCCTCCGTCCCAGCCCAATTGAGACTAAATTTTGGGCACACAGATTAAGGAAAAGCAAGAGAGAGAAAAAGTGAAAGAAAATGTTGTGAGTATGAAAAATTAAATAGGAGAGAGAATGAGTGGAACGAATAGTGATTTGATTGGTGTTGTGAGTGTAAAAGTAAAATATGAGAGAGAATGAGTGGAGAAAATAGTAAAGATTCCTTTCCATTTTGGGCAGTCTCAATTGGGCTGGGACGGATCAAAAAGGAAATAAGTCTCAATTGGGTTGGGACAGAGGAAGTATTGTACTAATGTATAACTAAACCTGCAATATATATGTTTGTTGTTAGTCTAAAATACATGTTATAACAATATGGAGATAAGTTACAATCATGGAAGAATGAGTCAAAGGAAGTTACGCATAAAAGGAGATTTATACGTAACTCGTGTAAATGGAAGAATCACGTGGGAAGACATGTTCAAAGCTGAAGTTGCTGAACAAAGAAGAGTACAAACACAAGAGAGCACGTGGGTACAAGAGATTGAAGCTAGGACTTGGACTCAAACAAAATACGGTTGCTATTTTTAAGGGATTGGCCATTTCTTTAGCTTCACATGCTCAACTTCTCATCCTACTTATCTGAATCAGTTCCAAGTTGTTACAAGGAGTAGTGTTGGCCTCAAAGGTGACAACAAGGGTGAAAAAAAGCTAGAGGGGGGGGTGAATAGCTGTTACAAATTTTTTGCCCTCTTTTAAAACTAAACATCTTATCTTACAAAACCGCTTGCAGTGTGTTATAAACTGCAAGTAGAGTTGTAAAATGCACAGCGGAATATTTGAAGATACAAAGCGGTTTTGAGGTGCGATTTGTAAAGCGGTTTATAGTGCCATTTTGAGAGTGTGGTTTACAAACATAAAAGTGAGGTTTTGACAAAGTTAACTCCAAACACAATTCACAATAATGGATAACTGTTAATAAGATCAAACAGAGAAAAAGATAGATAATTAATAAGCACAAGAAATAATAAATGCAGAAATGTAAGAACACAATATTTGGAGTGGTTCAATCGATAAACGATCTACGTCCACTACTAACATGGTTAGTCTTGGATTTTCTAAGAGTGATTTTATATTGACTATGCGAGATTACAAAGTACAACGTACAATACTCAGATTTAAAATCTATTCTACGAAAAACAAATCATAGACTATAACCGGTGTATCTCAAATGAATAATCTATGTGATTAAACAAGTGAGGTGTGTGTGTGTAAGCAAGATCAAGGCTCTTTGAATCTAAGAGATGTAGAGCACAATGATTCTTGATGTATATAAGGCTTGATTTCTGGGCTGGGAAATATTTCTTGAAGTAGAAGATGAAGATTCAAATGACTAAGAATATTCTGGGCAGAGCTTCAGCTTCTTATGAACTCACAGCAAATTAATTTCTCAAGCAAGCTTCAAGTGGTGAAAATTAAGGGTGTTTATACCCAACCACCAAGGAACTAGCCGTTGGATACATCTGTTGCAAGGACTGTACTGGTTTTTCCCATTGGTCCACAATAACCACTTTTGTCCTTGGTACAACAGTTGCAGGAAAAGCTGATCAGGCTCCAGCTGCAAATAAGGTAGTTAGGACATCTGTCACCTTTTCAAGATCCTTGCAGATCTTGTCTGATAAGTAGTCACGTGACAAAATATGGTGGTTGACATTTGATATTACTGACGTGGATTCCAACGGTCAAAATGGTTCACTTCAAGTCTTCAATCATTGGAGCGGTCTGGTGAGGAGCGATTTAGACAGGAGCGGTTTCACTAGAGGAGGACTTCATAAGTGCGGTCTCAAGGTTGGAACTGCAATGCAGTTTGCATAGAGCGGTTCACAATGCGGTTTGCACTTAGGAGTTCACGAGTGGTTTCAGACAAAGGATTCCACAAAGCATTTAGCTTGGAGCGGTTTGCCAGGCGGTTTTAAATGGAGCGGTCTGAAACTTGAACTGCATCCTCATATCCAATGAGTCTTGTGCCAGTCTTCAAGCCTAATTTATCCTATTCTATAAAATGGACTTAGCTAAAAATTGAAGTCTAAGCTTCATTACATACGGGCCTAAAGTCCTTAAAATAGAGAGGAGGTTATGGTATTAATCAAATCTTAAGCTAATCCAGGAGGGTTAAAGTAAGCATACCCAACAATCTCCCCCTATTTGATTGATGCCATTACCTACTATAACAAAAGAAAATATTGTACTTGGTAAAAACATGTCCATAAGAATTAACATGGTAAGTCATGTCCCAAGTCAATGCACACACCAGCTTAAGCTATAGATTTCTATACTATTTAAAGAATGAAAACTTACAACTTGAAAAGTATAGAAATGCATTCAGTGCACTTGAAAAATATGAGATTAAGTTTAAAGTGCGGTTTAAACTTCATTTCAAAAATATGATTTTAAGTTAGAAAATATTTGAATGAGGTTTAAAACCATAAGCGGTTTCATTGTTCTACAAACAAGCAGTTTGATAAGAACAAAGTTTTGGAACCATGATGCAATTTTCATTAATACCTCAAGTGATTACAGGTACAAGGTATGAAAGGAAATTACATGGTTGCAAAAGCAAAAATATAGACCAAAAGAAATACATGGAGAATGCGGTCTAAAAAACAAAAGTAAATCAGCAAAAGGAAAGAAATTACAATGAAGCGGTTCTAATGCTGACGCGGTTGCTGACGAGGCTTGTTCACTTCATCTTCTACTTGACGCGGTCCATCATGGGCGGATTGATCAGTGGCCATTGCTTTTCTCATTCTTCTCACCTCTTCAGCGGTTCTGGCAACGGTTGCATCCAGTTTCTTCACAGAACTTTCTTGTTTTGCCAGCCTTAAATTTGCTTCACCCACTTCCTCTAGAGTTTCTTCTAACTTGCTCAATTTGATCATTTAAAAGGGTATGAAATGAGGAGTTTAAAGAATTGAAGCAAATGCGGATTTCATCTTTAATGGTAGCAGTTTGGGTGGCAATGGCATTTTCCATAGGCTCAAGATTTATGGTGACCTTCAAGGAGGATTTCAGATCATGGATTGCAGATTCAATCTTGGAGTTAAATCCTATCTTCAGATTGTCCAAGCGGTCGTTGAACTCGTCTATTACCTCATTAATCTTGGCCTTCAGAGTATCTTCAACAATGTTCATCTTAATGCCCATCTCTCCTTTATGCAGGTCCATTTCTGCAAGGAGATTGGTCTGAATGGATTCAAGGACAGGTTTGAGGTTGGCTTCTGATTGCGGTGCAGGTTCAGGATGTCAAGAAATTCAGTTTTCAATTCTCCAAGATCTTTCTCAATAGCCTTGCAAATGTTCTCTCCAAGCTCAGTGAGAAGTTTGTTAAGTTCAGCAATTGAGGCTTTATCACCCAAAGCCTTGATCATACCATCTTCAAGAGACTTATGGAATGCATTAAAGCAGTTCTCAGCACCGATTTTGATAACGGAAGCGGTTTGATCAGAAGAGGTGGATGCAATTGCAGTAGGTCTCTCCCCCTTAATGGCATCAATCAAATAGGATTTAAGATTGGCCATTTCAAAGGTTTGAGAATCCACCTTGGCAAGGAGGGTGCGGTTGAATTCAGAGAGGAAGGTATTTGAGGCCTCAAGGGAAGCATTAGAAGCAGTTAGCTTAATAATGTGCCCTTGATTGATTACGAGTTGGCCTTGGATAAGGTTTAAGGTGGAAAGAATTTGGGAGTAGTCAGTTGGAGGGGTGGTTGAGGAGGAAGCAGTTTGGAATGGAGGCAGTTGGAATTGGGTATTTTCTGGGGCGGTTTGGGTGAATGGATTAGGATGTGGTTGGGTAGGAGCGGTTTAGGTTTTAGGGCAAATATTTTGAGGAGGGGATTTGGTTGGGGAGTGTGAAAGAGTAGTGTGGGGGGAAAGAGGAGGGGTTCTTTGTCTAAGAGGTGAGATGGGAGAAGTAGGGATTTAGCAAGTGAATGAGATTTAGAGCAGTTTGAGTTATGAGGAGGTGATGGAGTTGGATCTTGTCTAATGGATCTGGAAGTGGCTTGGCCAGCAGAGGGTTTGGTAGTCCATGATTTGTAGGCACTTGAATGAGGGGGGGGGGGTTTGACTTGAGTGTTGGAAATTTATGGAATCAGAATGATGAGGGGAATGTGATGTGGATTGGGAGGATAAGGGTGAAAGAGATTTTCTAGGAGAAGGTGAAGGTGAGGGTTCAACTGGTTTACCTTTCTTGAAGGATTTCTTGGCTGTCATTTTCTTCCTTCTCTTAGGAGTCTCCCCCTGAATGGGTGAGTCCTTTTGAGGTGGTGGAGAAGGAGATTTGGATTTGGATGGAGAATGGATAGGAGATTTGATAGGTGATTGGACAGGTGATGGAGGTGGAGGCGGTTGAGTAAGAGGTGGCGGTTGGGAAGAGGGTTGCGGTTGAGGGGCTGGAGGCAGTTGAAAAGGGTTTGAGGTTGACTTGCCTTTTGAATTCCTCATTGAATCCTGTTCTCTTTCCAACTTGTTCAACTTTTCTCTGTAGTACATCATTAAATCTTCAGAAGAAAGATTTGCAGTGGCCTCCTTTTCCTTCCTTGCCCTTGCAATAAGGTTAGGAATGGTTGGATCCTCATCATCTTCAACAACTGTAACAGCTTCATCAGCCTTATCCACCAAATGCATTTTCTTCTTTTGCTTGGGCTGACTAGGACCAGCTTTATCAGCAGCAGGCGGTTTGGTAGATGGAGCGGTTTTGGTCCTCTTCTCAAGTGGTTCATCTTGACCCCTTGGCTTTCTCGTTCTCTTTACAGCTTTCCTGACCGCTTGAGTTGCGGTTTCAGGATTCATTTCAACATACTCCTATTTCTTTGGATAGGTATCAGCATCGTAGAAAGATTTGTAGAGAGCATCTCCATTGGCGTACCTAAAGTTATGGCATACCAATAATCCAAGAGATTCTTCAGTGCCAAAATCTACTATCAGTTCTGGGTTAGCTTTTCTGACCTCATCAAGGTGCTCAAAGTTGAGAAGGAGAGCGGTTATAATTCTGCAGAATGGTCTCCATCTCTGCTCTCTTCCTTTCTTCTTGGATTGATAAGTCTCTACACTGTCACATATCTCCTTGAACAGGATCCTTGGCCAATGCAGCTTGATCTCATTGTAGATTGCTGAACAATACATCCATTGCTGGGATGTAAAGTTGTTGTGATTCCCAGTCTTGCCACAGACTGGTCTTCCAACAAGATAGCCTAGGTGGCTCATCAGCTCACCAAATCCTTTCCTTGGAATCTTCTTGAATTGACCCACCATGGATGAGACCTTGGCGGTTGCCATTGCAGCAACATCCTGAATGACTTGATTCATAGACTCAGGAGCTTGAGGAACCCTGAAGTTGTAGGTGCTTCTGATGTCAATATAATCAAAAGTAACTGTGATGCCTTCTACTTCAGCAGCGAGGCGGGAGACTTTAGGGCCATCTTCAATCCTTCTGACTCCACGCTTGGCAGTTGAGTAGAACTGGTCAACGAAGGAGGGAATGATGAAGTTCTGCTTCTTGTTGAAAAGGGGCAGAATCCCGAAAACTCTAAGCTTTCTCAGCAGCTCCCTTCCAAGAGCATCATTCCTAATTTCAAGCTCATTAACTTCCCAGCCAGGAAGAAAAGTATTAGGATCCTACAAGGATAAACATTAAAAGTTAGATCCATATTTGTATTCACAGTTCACAAGCGGTTTGAGCACCCATGCAGTTTAGCAATGGTGCGGTTTGAAAAGTGAAGTATTTCAAACCCCAAGTGAACTATGAATACTTTAAGAAAAATAAACATGAAGATTTGAGAACAATAATTACTAGTACGTGGCATTGTAATCCAAACTTATCCCACACTTCCAAGAAGTGTATACTGGGAAAGGTCTTGGTTTCCAGCCTATATACTAAGTAAAATCCAAAAACTAAGGAAGGGATTAAATAGCATGCGGTTTCAAAAGATTTTGAAAAGGCGGTTCCAGCATGCAGTTTAGCTTTGACAAAGGTGCATGCGGTTTGAAACAGAAGACATAAGTATTTTTAATACAAGCGGTTTCAAACATGGAAGCATGCGGTTTTGAAACTGGTAATGTAGGCGGTTTCTAACCAAGCGGTTTCAAACCCATAGTGGATTCCAAAATTTTCTTTAAAAAGTTCAAAAATTTTCTAAGTACGGAAAACACTTATTCAAGAATCAAAGAATCCAAATCATAAGAAATTTTCAGAAAAACGTATGAACTTCATGAAGAACACGAAGAACAGTTCAAGAACATTCATGAACATGAAGAACAGAGATTATCAAAACTTAACCAAAATTGACAAAAACATATCAAAATGATCCTAACAAGTTTTATACTAACAATATAACATCAAAACAACAACTTGTATCCAGAATCATCACGAAACTTGAAGAACACAGAAATGGGTTTTCGAAAAATAAGAACTGAAAATCACCAAATCAATGCTCAAAACATGGATGGATCATAAAATAACTAACATATATTGAATCCATGTATGAATCCGAACAAAATCGAACATAAATCAACAAGTGAGAACAGAATCAGCCAAAATGAAATTTGAGGAATACGAAAAGTTTCTTACAGTTCAACAATGGTAGATTTCAAAAATTAAAAGGTTTAGGGTTAGGAATTGTTACCATCTCAAGAACTGGTTTCTTGGGGGCTCTAGTTACTGCAGATGCTCTTTGTCTCTTAGAAGTTTTTGAAGTCATTTTTAGTTTAAGGTTTTGAAAATGGAGGTTTTAGAGAGAAGTGTAGAGAGGGAAAGTGGTATGGTAAGAGAGAAGGTACGAATGCAGAGAGTGACAGTGTAAAAGCTTAGAATTTCACCAAACAAGGTTTATATAGGTGAAGGGGGTAGACAGTTTGTTTCAGAAAAAATGATTGAAATTGCTAACTGTTGTACCTTTTCACCTTCTGTACTGTACCCTATAACGGCTGACATGAGGGTTTTTAACACTCATGTCCCCTTTGCATTAAATGCATTTAAATTTTGAAATAACATGGGAAAACATTTGCAAAAATACCCTTATGTCAATATAAGGACTAAAAAATAAATAAAAGAATTTGAACAGTTTTTTTTTTAAGTAAAGATGAGAATAAACAAAAATTACACTAATTTCTTTAGTTGAAACGCGATTTAGGTACAAGCGGTCAAGCTGCAGCAAGCGGTTTGGAACTGGAAGCTGTTGGCTGCAAGCGGTTGACTGCATGCGGTTTGAATGCACGCAGTTTCAACAGGGATGGGATTTGAAATCTCAGCAGGAATTTCAACCTATACTCAACACACAAGTTAGCAAATAAAAAGAATAAATTCATTTAAGTTCAAGCATACCCATTTCTCCTCTGAGGAAAGTAAACCTCTTGGAGTCCAGAGCTTTGGTGAGGATATCAGCAATCTGGTTGTCTGTCCCCACATACTCTAGATGGATATTCCTCTTTTCCACATTGTCTTTGAGGAAATGATACTTGATATCTATATGCTTGGTCTTGGAATGCATGACAGGGTTGTTGGATACTGAAATTGTTGAAGTATTGTCACACATGATAGGGCAATTTCCTTCTTCAATTCCATAGTCCACCAACTGCTACTTCATCCAAAGGATTTGACAGCAACAACTTCCAGCAGCAATATACTCAGCCTCTGTGGTTGACACTGAAACTGATGCTTGCTTCTTGCTGGCCCAAGTAGACATGTCCAAACGGTTTCGATTCCGATTCCCGGTTCCCAAATAGCCGAAACCGTATTCGAACCATATTAATCCTGTTTCCGGTTCTATCTGCCGATTCCGGTTCCGGTTCCAACGGTTCCATCACCATCTAACTTTTTTTTTTAAGTCCAAACCTCTTAAGACAGTAAAGACGCTAACTAATCTGTTTTTTTTTTTTTCACTTGGGAGGGAGTATGTTTTTGGAAAAAATGAGAACTGGACAAAATTTGGTTAGTATATTATTAAAGATAGAATAAAAATTCTAACAATATTTTTAGAAAAAAAAGGGGCGGCACCCTTATAATTTTATTAATATAATTGAAAATATTACAATGAGAGGGACAACCAAGTCTTTCCCTTTTATAATTCAAGGGTAGACAAAAGGAGCCTATACCTCTATAGTCTATATTACAACATTTGTCTAAATTCTAGTCTAATTTAAATAAAACAACACTATACTACAAGTACAAATACTAAATAAATGCTAAATATTACATTTAACGTATATTCTCGGTTCCGGTTCCCAATTCCGGAACCGCCGGTTTCGGAATCGCCGGTTCCTCGGTTCCCAATATAGTGGATTCGTATTCGAACCGTTTCAATACGGTTCCCGGTTACGATCGGTTCCCGGTTCCGGCGGTTCCCGGTTCTCGTCGGTTCTCGATTCCGGTTCTACCCGCTGGTTCCATCGGTTCCCGGTTCTATTCGGACATGTCTAGGCCCAAGCAACTAGTATATTCCCAAGGAAATGATAAGTTTCACTAGTACTTTTCCTGTCAATTGTGCAAGCTGCATAATCTGCATCTGAATAACCTACGAGATCGAAATTCGAATCTTTGGAATATCAAAGTCCAAGGTTAGTTGTTCCAGATAAATAGAGGATTATACGCTTGACTGCAATTAAATGTGCTTCTCTAGGATCAGCTTGATAGCGTGCACATACCCAGACACTAAACATGATATCATGCCTACTAGCAGTTAAGTAAAGTAATGAGCCGATCATACCTCGATATAAGGTTTGATCAACCTTCTTACCTTTTAGATCCTTATCTAGCTTATTGTCGGTGGCCATCGGAGTATCATATGCTTTGGCATTTTCTAGCTCAAACTTCTTTATTAACTCCTTGGTGTATTTGGCTTGGCTGAGAAAGATACCTTCTTCGCATTGCTTGATTTGAAGCCCGAGAAAGAATGTTAATTCTCCCATCATCTCATCTCAAACTTTCTTTTCATTAGAGGGAAGGCTTTCTTTCCCTAGGATTTATCTCCTAGACGCTTCTGTGCGTGCATGTATGTGTGTGTGTGTGTGAGTAGTGAAAAAAAAACTTGCTTTTCATTAGCTTCTCAAAACGCTTACAAAGTAACTCATTAGTAGAACCAAAAATAATATCATCAACATATATTTGAACAAGTAGGGAATGATCATTATATTTGACAATAAAAAGAGTTGTATCAATTTAACCGCATTTAAAGCCTTTTTCTAGTAAAAATTTAGATAGAGTCTCATACCATGCCCTTGGAGCTTGCTTAAGTCCATACAAAGCTTTCTGGAGTTTGTAGACATGATTTGGAAATTTGGAGTCTTCAAATCCAGGCGGTTGGGCAACATACACGATCTCTTGAAGTTCACCATTGAGGAAAGCACTCTTCACGTCCATTTTATATAACTTGAAACGTTTGAAAGAGGCGTAGGCAAGGAAAATTCTGATTGCTTCCAATCTTGCAACTGGAGCAAAGGTTTCGTCGTAGTCGATTCCTTCTTCTTGCCTATATCCTTGTGCAACCAACCTTGCTTTGTTCCTTGTGATGCTTCCATTCTTGTCCATCTTATTCCTAAACACCTACTTAGTTCCTATCACTCCTTGATCCTGAGGTCTAGGCTCCAATGTCCAGACCTTGCATCTTTTAAACTGGTTGAGTTCTTCTTGCATAGCAATGACCCAACTGGAATCTTGGAGAGCTTCATCAATCTTCTTGGGTTCAATTTGAGATAACAGGGAAGTATGCTTATCATAGTTCGATCTCCTTATTTGAACACCAGTAAACAGATCACCAATCACATTAGAGAGAGGGTGACTGCTGACTTCATGAACCTCCAGGGGTAAGTCTGGTTGGACTGAGGTTTGCTGAAGATCTTCAATTGGAACATCGTTAGATCCTTCAGCGAAGTCATGGAAGGTAAGCTGTCACGACCCTAATATTAGGCACTATTTTAGCACTCGTTGAGCACGTGGGGTTCGGGTGGTAGTATTTCATTTTGTGCATTTTATGCTATTAGTTGACTTTATGTGTTCAATTATGTTTTTTAACAATTTTGGTGAAGTTAGGATGAAAAGGAATTAATTTTAAAGCTAAAGGGTCTAAATAGAATAAAGTATAAAGTGTGTAGTGAATTGTAATAAATTGAAAATTTAAAGTGTTAAGTTATAAGGGTGAGGTGCTTAGTTGTAAAGAATAGAGGTAAAGGTGTTAGTTGTAACTTCCTTATAACATGGAGGAGTTTGAGTGGGAATTTCCATCTTTATCCATGGAATTAGAAAAAGAAAACCTCATTTTACTTTATCAGTATTTCTTCTTCTCTACAAAAACCATGGAAAGCTTTAAACCCTAGCTAGCTTCTAAAAATTCTACCACTTTCATTACTTTTTCGTTTTCAAATCTAAGCGCGGATTCTTGTTCTTGGTGACGAGGGGATCGTTTAGAGCCGGTCAAATAATTATTCCATTTCGCACCATTTAGGTAAGTTATTATGACTTTTTTCCATTTACTTGATCATTCAAGGTTTAATTGTGATATTAATGTTGTAGAAAGTGTTTTGGTATTTTTGGTACTTGTTTCCTTGAAATAGAATGAAAATTGATTGAGTTGGAACATGCTTAGTAATGGTATGGGAGTATAACTGCAAAGGATAGCATTACTTAGTAAAGGAATGGTTGAATCAAGAGTAATATGAAGATGCATGGTGAATTTGGCTAAGTTCTTAATTTAGGAAGAATTGCAAAATGATTTTAATACTTGATACTTGGGGTAAAATGAGTTAGAAGGGTTTTGGTATGTTTTACTGAAGTTTGGTGCTTGTTTTGGTACTTCAAAAACAGAGGACTTGGTGTTTATGGCTCTTGGTTTGGTCTGTTGCTGATGTACTGAATCTGGTGTCTGAATTTGGCCTTGGCATGAGTCGTGCCAAGGGGCACGAGTCGTGCCACCCTTTGGTCACTCGTGGTACTAGTCGTGATAGCTAGGGCAGTCGTGCAGGGGCTGAGCACGAGTCGTGCCATTGGGCACAAGTCGTGCCCTACTCTGCAGTCTCTGAATCATTTTCAAAGGCTTAGAAACCTATTCAATCTAAAACCAAAGTGAACCCTCTTTAACTTAGATTAAAGTAGAACACTTTAGCTTCATAATGGTGGTTTACTTGGTTAAAATGGAATAGTGAAAGTACTTTAAATATTGTTTGGAAAAGGCTTGACAACCTTGATTCGTCACTTAACCAAAGTGAATCCAACTTGGTAAATTAAACTTGGACCTTTATAGAGGTCATCTATTGTTGCATATTGAGTATATAGGGCTGGTTTATGATACCTTGTGCCTTACTTGAGTTCATATTCATTGATTGTGATATATATATATAGTGTATGAAATGGATGTTGCACTATGATATTGGTTGAACATGAGTATGCTTTACCATGTTGTATATTTTATCCCTTTGGTGGATTTCATTTCAAGTAACTATTATGTGCTTGAACTTGTGTTAATCAGCTGATGTTTAGGGGTATAACAGAATACGATCAATTATGGAAAGTGTGACCTAATGTGATCGGATTACGTTATACCTGTGACTGTCCCCTTCTGTGGCCACAGATTGGGGTTATAGTATCTGTATTGAGCCAAAAGCCTTACAGAGTTGCTAGTATCTTATATGGTTCCCTGAAAAACGGGTCTTATAAGATGTGAATATGCTCAAGCAGTTCACAAATGAGTGGAGTTCTATCTCCCGATGTTGTACGACTTATTGGTCAGACGGGAAAAGGTAAACCAAGGTAATGTAATGTGTTTACGGCTTTTCAATGTGTTATATGCACCTTGTATGTGTTGAATCTTACTTGGCATATTGTGCATTCATAATAACTTATTGAGATTTATTCTCACCCTTCTCCCTTTAATGTTTTAGATCCGACTGAGACAGGAGGACCCGGCCAGTGAGGACGGTGCGGAGTTTGTATTTGTCTTTTGGGTTGTTGGATACGTTATGTTCTAGATGGGTTGTATTTTGGGTATTACTCATTTGTTGGAGTTTGTTTATAAAACAACTTTTGTAAAGGTTTATTTGTGAACCTGAACTTTTGTAATTTGTAACTAAAGTTAAGTTATAAAATTGGTTTACCCCTTTTTCCTCCATGTGGAGATGACCCAAGTTAGTTTTTGAATGTTAAGGTTAAAGTTTAGTTTCTTTTCAAGTTAAGTCAAATGTTTTCAAAAATTACAGGCGATCTTTCTTAGTTTGGACTCTCCGGCTTGGGACACGTGTTAGGTTCCGGGTTGGGGTGCCCACATAAGTTGACGAAGAGGTTCAATAAGCTGGATAGGTGAATTTTCAACAACATCTTCTTCCCTAGCGGTTGCATCTGGAGAATGAACTTCAGGTGCGGTTTGAGGATTTTGGTCTGAGGGAATTTCAGTTGAGGGTGCTGGATTTTGCGGTTGAGGTTCAGGTGTGGTTCTAGAGGATTCACCTGTTTCATTATGCTCAGCAAAATCATCAGCAACATTTGGAGCCAAATGTGGCTCAAGGAGAGAATGTTCATCAAACGTAACATGGACAGACTCAACTATCTTTAAACTAGTTTTATTAAAAACACGAAAAGCTTTTGAATGTTTAGCATACCCAACAAAAATAACTTCATCGGCCTTGGCTCCGAATTTACCTCTATTTTCTCTTCCGTTGTAGAGGATAAAGCATTTGCAGAAAAAGATCTTGAAGAAAGCGATGTTGGGGGTTCTTCCTCTCCATAGCTCATATGGAGTCTTGTTGTAGATCTTGTTAATGAGGGAGCGGTTCTGAGTGAAGCATGTTGTATTGATTGCTTCAGCCCAAAAATACTGAGGCAGCTTGGCTTCAGATATCATTGTCTTTCTAGCCTTAATCAACGTCTTGTTCTTTCTTTCCACAACTCCATTTTGTTGTGGAACACCAGCCGACGAGAAATTATGATCAATCCTATGGTCATCACAATACTGAGCAACACCGTTATTCTTAAATTCTGTTCCTTTATCTGATCTCACACTAACGATGTCGTCTTGTTTTTGAGTTTGGAGCTGTCTAAATAGAGAGGTTAAGATTTCATAGCAATCATCCTTAGAAATCATCATCTCAACCCATGTATATCTTGAATAATCATCCACCACCACTAAAGTGTATCTACTTCCTCCAATGCTGGCAGTGGTGACGGGTCCAAACAAATCTATGTGAAGCAATTGTAAGCATCTTGCAGTTGAGGGCGTGGTCTTGCTGGTGAAAGACGACGTGGTTTGCTTACCAAGTTGACATGAACTGCATTTCTCTGGATGGTGGTCAGCCACTTTGGGTAAACCACGAACGAGGTTTTCCCTTCCAATCTTTGCTAGATACTTGAAGTTCAAGTGGTTCAACCGCTTGTGCCATAGCCAACTATTCTCGCTCACATTTTTAGCTACAAAACAGAGATTAGTAATACTACATGCAGAATTAAGATCAATAATGTAAATATTACTCTTACGAATCCCTGTGAGTAGGGTGACTCCGGAAATGCTATCTTTAATAAAGCAATTTGATGACGTGAAGTTGCAAAGCATTCTTTTGTCACAGAATTGAGAAATTGAAAGGAGGTTGTGCTTGAGTCCTTCAACAAGGGAAACCTTCTCAATGGTTAGGTTTCCTCTCCTTATTACACCATACCCAATGGTTTTGCCTTTTTTTGTTGTCACCAAAGGTTACAGACGGACCACTTGCTTCAATGACATCTTCTAGTAATGATCTATCTCCAGTCATATGTCTTGAGCAGCCACTGTTAAGATACCATTCATTATCCTTGGAGTAACCAGCTATTAAGTAGAGGACCTGAAAGATAAACATTTAAAACGGGGTCCCCATTATTCCTTGGGTCCTGAGGTTAGCAACCTTTGATGACCCACACCTGTTTGACAGAAGAAGATTTACTCTTCCTGGCATTGGGTGTGAACCGCAAAAGGCATTCTGTAGCCTTGTGACCTAAACCATCACACACAGAGCATTTATGAAAGCTACAAGCCACATGAGGTTTTACTAACTCCTTACTTTTCTTAGGAGCTGCATGCGGTTTGGGAACAACGGTTTTAGCTTTGACAAAGGTAAGTATCTTTGGTTTGACCGCGATTTTTCTAGGAACGCTCCCCTTGTTTTTGAAGGCAGGAGGTGCGGTCAAAGAAGAAGGGCGATCAGCCTTGCAGTTGGCAGCACCACCTATTTCTACTAGGAGCGGTTGGAGTAGAGGTGCGGTCAGCTGCATAAGAAACCTCCTCTACATCTTCACTCTCAGAATCTTTTCCTTTCATCTGAGAGTTTTTCCCAAACTGTTTCTTTGGGTAGACATAATGGAAGTTAAGTGGAGCCTTTTGTTCCTGTCCTTTACCCTTAGAACCAACACGCTTCTCCTTAGGAATTTCTTTAGTTAGTTTAGAAATTTCCTCATCCTTTTCACAGCAGGATGCACACTTCTCCTTTTCACCTGTTTGAAATCCCAGACCTCTTTAATTCCATTGGTCGTTTGGGATTCTAGTATTTGATCCAAGGTGACACGAGACTTGGTCCACTCATCAATAATCTTCTGGAGATCGTTGATTTGAGTAACCAGATCATCGTTCCTAAGTTGAAGTGCAGCAACCTTAGTTTCTAGGATGCAATTTTGATCAGCAAGAGGAGACATACTTTTGATTTGGTCCTTAAGATTGGAAATTTCAGACCTCATCACAGTTTTCTCCGTCTTGTACTGAGAAAGTTCATCATGAGCTAAACCTAAAGCTTTCTTAACATTAGATAATTTTTGGATCATCATTTCTGCTTCCTTGAACATCCTTTCATATTCCATGGGAGAAACTTCTTCCACCACCTTTTTCAAAATTTTCTTCTTTGGAGTTGCTTTTGAAGGTGGAGCATTTGCAGGGAGGGAAACGGGACGTGAATACGAACAATTCCCTATTTTAATGCTTGGAGTAACTTTGACATCAGCATCCAATTTAAAATTTGGAATTTTTATAGAAACCTCTTCATCCTCCATATCTAGCAACTCGATTGACTCAGTATCTGACTCATCAGAAGTATCTGCAATTAAGCAGAGATTAACCTCTTCGATTTCATTGTCACTTCCCTCATCAGAATCTGTTTCAATCCAAGTTGCTAATTCCTTAGAATTCTCTTCCTCTTCAGCAACCATTCCCTTGCGACGAGAAAATTTTGGAGGAGAGGTTTTCTTTTTCATATATTCAAATCTTGGCTGTGGACACTCAGATGCAAAGTGACCAGGTTTTCTACAGTTGTAGCAAACTAGATCACCTTTTTCTTTGTATCAGCAGCCTTGGAAAAAGTTGCTGGAGGTTTGCCTTTAGAAAATAATTTTGTGAAAGGTTTTGAGGATTTCCTAAATTTTTGAAATCGTTTAACAAACATGGAAAAATCATCATCATCCATTTCGATGAGTGATGAGGTTGAGATGGAAGGATCAGCGGTTTGATTGGATGTGGTTGGTTTCTCCTCATGTTCCACGACGGACATGGAAAGTGATTTGGTTTTCCCTTCAATCTCTTCAATGTGATTTAATTTAAGCTCATAGACTCTAAGATTTACATACAAGTTACTTAATGACCAAGTATATAAAACTTTGGTGTCTTCTAGAGAGTTGGCTTTATTTACCCATCTAGAACCTAAAGCAGCTAGGAAAGTCATATTGATTTCCTTATCAGTTAAAGTTTTGCCAAGAGATCTACATGCATTGACTACCTCAACATATCGATCGTAAGTCTGACGCAAGGTTTCGTTGGATTTTCTGTTGAAGTTGTTGTAAGATCTTTCAACAGCATATAAGTTGTTCTCCTTGCATTCATCATCACCTTCGAGGTAGCTCTCTATGGCATCCCACATCTGCTTTGCGGTTTTCAGATACATCACCTTTTGAAGGGTTGAAACGGGAAGGGTTCCAGAAATGATGTGTCTCGCCTTGCTGTCCAAGGCAGCTAATCTCTTCTCTTCATCTGACCACTCGCCTTTTGGCTTTTGGACTTCTGGAGTTTTTGCACTGGTATTTGGATTGGTGTTGGCCTTCATGGGAACAAACGGGCCATTTGTCATGCATACCACCAGCATCTCATCAATAGTCTCCAAATGAATAAGCATTCGGACTTTCCAGATATCGAAGTGGTCTTCGTCCAAAATGGGAATGTGTGAATAGTTAATAGTTATCATTGTTTTTGAGTTTGCCATATCGAATCGGCGCATAAGCTGTTTAGCTTGAAAAACAGTGGTTTTATAAATGTGTTTGCTCTGATACCACTTGTTGGTCCCAAAGGTGGCAACAAGGGTGAAAAACAGCTAGAGGGGGGAGGGGTGAATAGCTGTTACAAATTTTTTACCCTCTTTTAAAACTAAACCTCTTAGCTTACAAAACCGCTTGTAGTGTGTTATAAACTGCAAGTAGAGTTGTAAAATGCACAACGGAATATTTGAAGGTACAAAGCGGTTTTGAGGTGCGGTTTGTAAAGCGGTTTATAGTGCGGTTTTGAGAGTGTGGTTTACAAACATAAAAGTGAGGTTTTGACAAAGTTAACTCCAAACACAATTCACAATAATGGATAACTGTTAATAAGATCAAACAGAGAAAAAGATAGATAATTAATAAGCACAAGAAATAATAAATGCAGAAATGTAAGAACACAATATTTGGAGTGGTTCAATCGATAAACGATCTACGTCCACTACCAAGATGGTTAGTCTTGGATTTTCTAAGAGTGATTTTATATTGAGTATGAGAGATTACAAAGTACAACGTACAATACTCAGATTTAAAATCTATTCTATGAAGAACAAATCCTAGATTATAATCGGTGTATCTCAAATGAATAATCTATGTGATTAAACAAGTGAGGTGTGTGTGTGTAAGCAAGATCAAGGCTCTTTGAATCTAAGAGATGTAGAGCACAATGATTCTTGATGTGTATAAGGCTTGATTTTTGGGCTGGGAAATATTTCTTGAAGTAGAAGATGAAGATTCAAATGACTAAGAATATTTTGGGCAGAGCTTCAGCTTCTTATGAACTCACAGCAAATCAATTTCTCAAGCAAGCTTCAAGTGGTGAAGATTAGGGGTGTTTATACCCAACCACCAAGGAACTAGCCGTTAGATACAGCTGTTGCAAGGACTGTACTGGTGCTTTCCCATTGGTCCACAATAACCACTTTTGTCCTTGGTACAACGATTCTGAGGAAAAGCCGATCGTGCTCATTTGCAAATAAGGTAGTTAGGACATCTGTCACCTTTTCAAGATCCTTGCAGATCTTGTCTGATAAGTAGTCACGTGACAAGATATGGTGATTGACATTTGATATTGCTGACGTGGATTCCAACGGTCAAAATGGCTCACTTCAAGTCTTCAATCATTGGAGCGGTCTGGTGAGGAGCGGTTTAGACAGGAGCGGTTTCACCAGAGGAGGACTTCATAAGTGCGGTCTCAAGGTTGGAACTGCAATGCAATTTGCATAGAGCGGTTCACAATGCGGTTTGCACTTAGGATTTCACGAGTGGTTTCAGACAAAGGATTCCACAAAGCATTTAGCTTGGAGCGGTTTGCCAGGCAGTTTTGAATGGAGCAGTCTGAAAATTGAACTGCATCCTCATATCCAATGAGTCTTGTGCCAGTTTCAAGCCTAATTTATCCTATTCTATAAAATGGACTTAGCTAAAAATTGAAGTCTAAGCTTCATTACATATGGGCCTAAAGTCCTTAAAATAGAGAGGAGATTATAGTATTAATCAAATCTTAAGCTAATCCAGGAGGGTTAAAGTAAGCATACCCAACAAGTAGCCTACAAGCATTTGAAGGCTATAAATAGGCAAGTGTGTAGACAAGAGCAAGATGTCGAGAAATCACACACAACTTGAACATGAAAAGATCATCTACTCCTCGACTCTATTAGATTCTTCCTCGCACAAATTCTTTTCCACCTTCAACGTCATTGGACTTGATTGTGTCGTGGCTATGATAGAATTTCGTATTTAATCTTGTTAGTTCCTAGTTCTTCATGGTTATATAGATAGGGAACATTTCGGTCTTGTAATCATATTATATTGTGAATAGAAGATCTCGCCTAAGCGGCACACTCAAGTTATATATTTATATAACTTGAGCAAAAACTATTTCTTGTGTTTTTTTCTGCTGCAAAACTATTTTTTTACAAACTGTTTTTAAACTCTATTGTGTGTGTTATCATAAGTGTATCAGATGTGTTAACAACCTTTTTGATAACACTTGCAAACAGGCCATTAACAATTTCAATTGGTATCAGAGCAGGTCACTTGATATACTAAGTGCTTGGTCCAGTTGTCATGGCTTATGATCAAGCTAATCCTAACCAAAAGAGACTTCATGTTCTTGATGGGTCGAAATATGCTTATTGGAAGATCCGCCTTCGCTCGCATATCAAATCAATTGATCTTCGGGCTTGGCGATCTGTTATCAATGGGTATTCTCTTCCAATGTTGCCGCCGAATGAGGATGGTGATGTTCAAATCAAACCTGAATCCGAGTGGACCAATGAAGAGAATAACCTAGCTAGTTTCAATGAAAAGGCACTTAATGCCATTTATGAGTGGGTAGACATTCATGTTTTTAAACTCATTCAAAACACTCTCACGGCTAAGGAAGCTTGGGATATTTTGCAAAGATTTTATGAAGGTGATGGTAGTGTGCGTGAAACTAAGCTTAGGAGGCTCACTAGCAAATTTGAAAGATTGAGGATGGGTGAAGATGAAAATATTTCTTCATATTTTGAAAAACTGTTTGACATTGCAAATGAATGTCAAGTTTTGGGTGAACCTTTCACCAATAAACAACTTGTTTCAAAAGCTATTAGAACCCTTCTTGAGTGCTTCAATATAAAAGTTTCATCTATTGAAGAAGCTCACAATCTTTCTACAATGGATTTCAATACCTTGATGAGTATTTTAAAAACCTTTGAACTAAATCTTGCCAAACAAAGTGAAGCCACTAAAGGCAAGAATATTACTTTGAAAATTCAGTTCTCAGATCTACAAAAAGATGAGGATGAAGAGGTTTTTGAGGAACTGAATGAGAATGCTAGTGTTGCTTTACTTGCTAAAAAAATATAACTCTATGGTTAGAAAATTTAACAAAGAGAATATGCAGGTAAAGGCAAAGGAGCAACAAACCAAGGTGTATGATTCGATGCCAAGGAGGTCATTTCCATCTTCTCAGAAGGCAAACCCAATGAGAAGGGCATCTTCTGATCAGTCAAGGTCTGATCCTAAGTACATTGATTCAATTCAATATCATGCTTGTTCTGGATGGGGTCACTATGCAAATGAGTGTGCAAACACTCTATGAAAGATGGGAAAGAACTTGTGGGTGTCTCTCAGTGATAATGAAGACAAGGGACCAGCCCAAGTTGAAGAACCAGACTTGACAACAATGTTTGTCATTGTATGTGACTCGGATACTAAAAGTGCTATCACAAGTGTTACCCAATCTATGGTAACACCTGAGACCACACTCAGTAGGTTTAACAACTTACGTTTTTCTAATGTTGTTTGTTTCATGGGTTCAACTAACCTTGATACAGGAAACTCACAAGAGGATGAGCTAAGTAAGAATGATCTCATAGATGGGTTGAAGAATCTCTATGAAGAACTTCATGTTGAATGGAAAAAAGCCAAAGAAAATCATGAGCTGAAAGAAAGCTTGACTAAGCTAGAGGTCCAACTTACCAAGAAGGATGCTATGTTGGATAAAGTCAAGGCCAAATTGTCTCTTGCCGAGACCACCTTTAAGAAACTCAACACATGATCTTCCAAACTGGAGATTCTCAATTTGAGTAAACCTCTCAAAGCAGGTATTGGTTTCCAAGAATCTTTAGATAAAATTGCTTCTACTTTGACTAGTGATGAAAGTAAAACGTGATTTTGTAAAGGAACGTGTTTCTGATAAAAATACTTTCGTAACTGATTCTTCTGACAAAGCTAAAGTGTGTAAATACTGTCACATAACTGGACATTTTAAAAATAAGTGTCAATCTTTTTAAAAGAAACAGTCCAGTTCTACAGTGTTACCAGAAGTGTTGCCCTCTACTTCAGATATCACTTCAGATAACACTGTCTGTCAGAAAGTCAAAAGTTCAAAGAAGAAAACATGGAAACCCAAATCTAATCTAAGATGTGATGTGGTTTATACTGCTTTGAAAAAAATGTAGAGGGTTCATGGTATTTCGACAGTGGGTGTTCACGTCATATGATGGGAATAAAGTCATTTTTAATTGACTATGAATCAATACATGGGGGTAGTGTTACTTATGGTGGTGGTAGTAAGAGTACAATCATTGGGAAAGGGACACTTAATCTGTCTGGTTTCCCCACCTTAAAAATGTCTTACATGTTGATGGTCTAGTTGCTAACTTGATTAGCATTAGTTTACTTTGTGATGATAATTTAGAGGTGAAATTCAACAAAAACACTTGTGAGGTCTTTGATGTTTCTAACATTTGTGTGATGTCAGGAACTAGATCTAGTGACAATTGTTATCTTGTTGAAGATAAAAAGGTGTGCCATTCGACTAAGGTTGATGTTACCACCTTGTAACATCAAAAATTGGGGCATATTCATTTTCGTAATATCGAGAAGATTCTTAAGCTAGATGCTGTGAGAGGAATTCAAGTTGGAATTCAAAGTAGAGTTATTTATGAGGACTGTCTTAAAGGCAAACAAACTCGTGTTGCCCACGGTGCTGCTAAATACAATGAGCAACATTTTGGAACAACACATTGTTTTCAACTTCTTTGCATGGATTTGATGGGTCCAGTTGAGGTAGAGAGTTTTGGAGGTAAGAAATACATTTTTGTCATTGTTGATGACTTTTCTAGGTTTACTTAGGTTAATTTTTTGAGAGATAAATTAGAAACCTTTGAAAAATTCAAAATCTTACACTCTGATCAAAAACATGTTTTGTATATCTATTTTTCGTATTATGTCTGATCATGGTAAGGAGTTTGACAATGTCTCTTTCTCCACTTTTTGTGAAAGAAAAGAAATTCATCATGAATTTTTAGCACCTAAAACTCCCCAACAAAATGAGATTGCTGAAAAGAAAAATCGAACTTTACTTGAAATGACTAGAGTAATGTTGTTTTCTAAAAGAACCTCAAAAAGATTTTGGGCAGGGGTACTAAACACAGCCTGTCACACAATTAATAGAGTTTTTCTAAGAACCGAAACCACAATGACACCCTATGAAATTTTAAATGTTAGGAAACCTAAGGTTAACTATTTTCATGTTTTAGGGTGTGTGTGCTTTATCATAAATGACCTGAATTATTTAGGAAAGCTTGATTCTAAAAGTGATAGGGTAATCTTTCTTGGATATGCACAAAATAGTCATGCATATAGGGTATATAATCTGAGATTAAAAACCATCCAAGAATCACTAAACATTGTTTTTGATGATCCTTCAAGCATTGCAGGTGAAAGTGTTCAAGAGTCACCTCTAGAGTTGTTGGAAGAGGCTCAAGTGGAAAGCCAAGGAAGTGATAACACTGATGTTAACACAAATGCTAACATAGATGTTAACACCAGTGCTAACCAAAGTGCTATCAGTGATGAGATAGCACCTCAGGTAACACCTGATTCCAGAACAGCAAATGAGAGACAAAATACTGACGATGCTCATGAGGAGATGAGAAGGGATCCTCATGCTAGAATTTGAAGGAATCGCCCTACCACACAGGTAATGGGAGAAGTGAATGAAGGAATTCAAACACGACACAAAGAGCCTATTAGGTACCGAGATATGGTAAGGTATGTGTGCATGTCCACCACATACACAAAGGTAAAGCACTCATGTTATGTTTCTTCTCTAGAACCTAAGAATGTAGTTGAAGCTTTGAAAGATAATTATTGGATTCAAGCCATGCAAGAGGAGCTTGAACAATTTACCCGAAATAACATTTGGTTTTTAGTACCACGTCCCCTAATACTAATATTATTATGATAAAATGGATTTTTAAAAATAAAACAGATGAAAAGGGTAACATTTTTAGGAATAAAGCTCGTCTTGTGACTCAAGGCTATACACAAGTAGAAGGTATTGACAATGATTAAACCTTCGCGCCTATGGCTAGACTTGAGTCCATAAGACTACTCTTAACCATAGCTTGTTATCTTAAGATCAATTTGTACCAAATGGATGTCAAAACAACATTTTTAAATGGATATTTGGATGAAGAAATCTTTGTTGAACAACCAAAAGGTTTTGAAGATCCATTTCAACCACACCATGTTTATAGACCTGATAAAGCTCTTTATGGGTTAAAACAAGCTCCACGAGCATGGTATGATCGCTTAAATAGTTTTCTTCTTGAATATAGATTTATTAGAGGTGAGGCGGATATAACTCTTTTTATACTTAGGCATGGAAAAGTACTTGTTATTGCTCAAATCTATGTTGATGACATAGTTTATGGATCTACATCTCAAACATGTTTGAAAGATTTTGTAGAGGCCATGACTTCAACATTTGAAATGAGCATGATAGGTGAGCCAAATTTCTTCTTAGGCTTACAGGTAAAACAAACAGGTGAAGGAATATTCATATCACAAAGCAAGTATGCAAGGAATTTAGTGAAGAAGTTCGGGTTAGAGGGGTCAAAAAGTTCAAAAGTTCCTATGGGTTCAACTTCAAGCTGGGAAAGGATCAAGTAGGAGAGGATTTTGATCCAACTCTATACCGTTCCATGATAAGTAGTCTTCTTTATCTCACCTCTAGTCATCCTGATTTATTGTTTAGCGTGTGTGTATGTGCATATTATCAAGCCAAGCCTAAAGTCTCTCACCTTAATTCTATTAAAAAGATAATAAAATATGTTTCTGGAACGAGCGAATTAGGTGTGTGGTATAGTAAAGATACTAATACTAATTTGGTAGGCTTTAGTGACTCGGATTGGGCAGGGGATATGGATGACCGTAAGAGTACTAGTGGGGGTGTTTTTACTTGGGAAACAAAGTAGTGTCATGGTACAGTCGTAAGCAAAATTGTGTCTCACTCTCAACTGCTGAATCTGAATATGTAGCATCAGGGAGTTGTTGTTCACAACTTATTTGGTTAAAACATATGTTAGATGATTATGGTCTAGAGAGTAATATGTTAACCATGTACTGTGATAACTTAAGTGCTATAAATATTTCCAAAAACAAGTTCAACACACTCGCACCAAACATGTAGACATCTGTCACCATTTCCTTAGGGACTTAGTTGAAAAAGGTTTGATAAATATATAGCATATTGATACAAAGCATCAACTTGCTGACATATTCACTAAGGCCCTTGAGCATGATAGATTTTCAGATTTGAAAATCTCTCTCGGTCTTTGTGTTTTTTAGAAAAATTCTGGTTCATGGTTGAAATTACCCGGATCGCACGCGGGGATGCGACGAGTGGCTTTCGCAAGAAAACTTGGGACCTCGCTGGCAAGAGAGAAGGAGATTCGCCACGCCGTTTTGTATTATGAGCCTAAAATTTGAAAATGGCAGGTTTGAAAAGGGGGTCGGTTTGATTGGCAGCAAAAACTTGGAAAAGGCTTTGAAAAAGGGGACGTTTTGATTGGTAGCCAAAACTCAAAAAAGACTTTGAAAAGGGGACATTTTGATTGGTAGCCAAAACTCGGAAAAGGCTTTGAAAAAAGGGGATGTTTTGATTGGTAGCCAAAACTTGAAAAAAAGCTTTTAGGACCAGAGATTGTTAGGTTCGGAGGTCACGTTACGTTTTGGAAAGAGTATATTGAGATCACCCGAAATGCCTCGTATGACGAGTCTTTCTACCTTTCTCGAAATTGTGTGTGTGTGTGTGTTGCATTTTGAAAAGGAGCTTGAATGACAAGCTTTAATCTTGGTTTGAATGACAAACATTGATTTGTGGTAAAAACGAGCGTTTGAATGACAAACGTCGGTTTTGAGTTTGAAAAGGGGTTCGAATGACGAACTTAAATCTTTAGTTTGAATGACAAACGTTGATTTTTGGTAAAAGAGCGTTTGAATGTCAAACGTCGGGTTTTGAGTTGGAAATGAGCGTTTGAATGTCAAACGTCGATTTTGAGTTGTTTTGAAAACGGAGTTTGAATGACGAACTTAAATCTTTAGTTTGAATGAAAAATGTTGATTTTGATAAAAGAGCATTTGAATGTCAAACGTCGAGTTTTTACTTTGTTTTGAAAAGGAGTTCGAATGACGAACTTCAGTTTTGAATCGGGCATTACATTGTTACCAATTTTATGAAAAAAGGCGATAAATGATATGCGATCAACGAGTCATTTTGTGACTCGGACATTTATAAGTAAATACTATCACAAACCAAACGACTCGGACTTGTAAATGACAGTATTGAAAGTGCGGCATCGACGGATCGAACGATCCGGACAGTAAAGATACGATCGACGAGCCAAACGGCTCGAATTTGTAAAGTTGTGTGAATTAAATAGCAATATCAACAGATCAAACGATCCGGACTTTGTAAATGACAATCACGAACCAAACGGTTCGGACGATAAAAGTGCGAATCTACGAATCGAACGATCCGGACGGTAAATGACAGAAAAAGTAAAAAGGGGACTTGAACGCCGTTTTAACCCGAAATTACTTCTCTTACGGGAGAGAAGATGATTAGGGACTAAAATGTATCAAATCCCATAGACGTCAATACGTCTACATTTTGAGGGTTTCTGTCTGATCGAAAGTAGCGTTTGACGCGTAAATCGAGACGAAACAGAGTTTTAGAGAGAGAGTGTTACCTATGGCTAGGGATTGACTCTTTGGCTCAAAAAGGCATATACGGGATACGATTTAATGTTTGGGAGGTATTTTGAAAATGTTTGGCTCGTGTTTGGTCGGAAAACGGGATTTTCACGCAAATCGAGACGTTTCTGGGGATCGGGAGGGGGTAAAGGCTGCTAGAACTGTGGGGTTTGTTGAGAGGGGTAATATTTATTCCTCTTTTTCACAGAATGACAACCCTTGTATTTATAGGGGTAAATTTGTAAAACAGGTCGGACGGCCTATGCTTCAATTTGGGAAGTTTTTGGGTATTTTGGAAATTGCAGGGACTTGATGAGAATTTTGGTTTTTCATGTAAAACAGGTCGGACGGCTTAACTATCAATTTCAGGGGTATTTTGGTCTTTTCACCCTTGAATTTGATTGATGGGAATGGGGGGTTGTGCATGTGTTCCACGTGTCCCTGTGAGTCACCAAGGCTGGGTTTTTGTCCCGTTAATCCCAGTTTTGACTGTTTTCTAAATAAATGTCCGAAAAATGTCCGAAATGGCCCCATAAAGTCTCGAAAATTGGGTTTTTCAAGGAAAATGATAACTTTTACGTGTGATAATGTGTGTTGAGTACACTTTGGTGTTGGGATGCACGGGGCAGTCCTGGGATGCCTCGTTGACTCGGGAATGGGGAGTTTAACGGGTTCCGATTAACTTGGAAAGGGACAGTTAATGGATTCCGGTTAACTTTTAACGGATTTTGACGATCCGGATTTGGGTACTTACAATAGCCACTCAGCAACATCACTTTCGAAGGAAGTGGGGTCGTTGAAAAAAGATAAGGATCCAAATCGGGGGATGCCTTATTTGGAGAGACCTGAGCGGCCAAATGGCTGGACCCTTAGCGAAAGGATTCCTACGTATCTCGAGTGGGAATCAAGCCGATCGTAGTTCACGGGTGCGAGAGCATTCCGTAGGGGCCTCGACTTGTAGAGAATGATTAGGAGGAGTTCGTCCTGATTGAGACTGATTTGAAGGGGTCTATACCTAAAGGAGACTGTTCGGAGGCGTCTGAACCTGAGTGAGACTGTTCGAAGGCGTCTGAACCTGAGTGAGACTGATCGGAGGCATATGAACCTGAGTGAGACTGTTCGGAGGCATCTGAACCTGAGCGAGACTGTTCGGAGGCGTCTGAACCTGAGCGAGATTGTTCGGAGGCGTCTGAACCTGAGCGAGACTGTTCGGAGGCGTCTGAACCTGAGGGTCTTAAATTTTTCAAGGCGTTAGTGCCTTGGGTACTGGACTTATGATGACAGCCAGGGCTCGTCCGCTGGGAATATGGTGGAGATGGTGGGAATGGTTCTGTTAAACTGGCGTTTTTAACAACACGGAAAGATTGATGTTCCAACATCGGGGTTAGAAACGGAATGTGATCTCGGGAGAGAGTGACACATTGCTAGGAAAAAGCGTCCAGATTTCTAATAAGGCCGATTAGGAACTGAGGATATTGGTTGATGTTCCTTTAGAAGGAGTGTCTTAGGATCCTGCTGGGGAGAAATGTTCGAGCTTACGGCGGCGGCCGAAGAGGGATTGTTGTGCGAGCTTACATTGATTGTCGTTGAAATGGGATGGTCGGGCTTACGATGACTGCCGGGGAAGTAATTGTTCACCTGCAGGGGGAAAAGATGCTCGTGCTTACTATGATGGCCGAAGAGGGATTTTTGTGCGGGCTTACATTGATTGCTGCTGAGATGGGATGGTCGGGCTTACGATTGACGGCCAAAATTTAACCTCGGGACAGGGGCATTAGAAATGTCTAACTGGAATTTTAACCTCGGGAGAGGGGCGTTAGAAATGTCTAACTGGAATTTAACCTCTCGAGAGGGGCGTTAGAAATGTCTAACTGGAATTTAACCTCTGGAGAGGGGCGTTATAAATGTCTAACTGGAATTTAACCTCGGGTGAGGGGCGTTAGAAATGTCTGCAATGACAGCGGGTATTCTTTTCCTTCACATGAAATATCCCCGTAGTCCTTCTACCTGGCTCTGGGACCCTTCTCGATGCCTCTGTCAAACCTGCGGCCGCCAACGCAGCCCTTTCCCTAGCTCTATCACGAGCTTCCTCTCTTCGAGTCGTCATATCCAATCTCTGATCGGCCATCCGACTAGCATTAGCCTCATAGTCAGCCATACCATCCCCGGTACAATCCTGAGGGTTAGCCATCGCTTCGTCCCTCCTCAAAGTCGAGCCGTCACGGCGGTCAAGGCCCAATAGCTCACTTCGTCTCCACAGAAGAGGACATGTGTCTCCCCTATATACTCCTCGTACCAGTTCAAATACCGAGTGGACAGAACAGTGCCCCCTCTCCGGTGAAAGAGAACCCTGGCAGGAAAAGACGCATATTGCCACAACCGCATGAAAAGCAATGACGTCGAAGGATCTTCCATAAAGAGCGATCCCACCTCAAAGGTAGCGGCATCACTCAAGCCCGTTAACGAATCCTGCTCCAGCCCGAACTGCCGCAGCACCAAAGATGGAATATAGAAAGAAGTTTGGGACAGCCCTGGAACTCTGACAATGAAAAGACCCTCTTGAACGGTCCGACAAGTCTGCAACTTCCAATGAGGAACCCACCATCGCAGACGATGTGTGCGGAGTTTGGCTATCCAAAGCTCCAAGTCAACCTGACTGCCTCCTATCACCAAATGTCGCCGAGAGAAAGACCAAGGATCACATGTCGATGGTACCTCAAGCATCATTTGCATCCGATCCCTCAACCACAAAGTAAGCATAGCGGGACTCCCTCCTCACATATATCGGCTACGGGTCGCCATCCGACCTATGCCAAGGAATGTCTCGCCTAAGATCAAAGGCACGATATCTCCCCTGCTCCGGCACTGCCTCACCAGGTCCAGACACTGTGGTGGCACACCCCCAATGACTTGAATGTGAACAAAGTAGCAACCACGCACAGAGCACAAGCAACCCACGCAGCAACGCTCCCATCAACACCGGCAAATCTATCGGGCAGCCCCGAAATGTCAACATGATCAGTAGTTGGTATTAGCATTCCGTATGCTTCTTCAGGTCCTCCAAGGATAGCCCGAAAGTCCTCAAGTGTAGGCGTGATCTCGTTATATGAAAATATGTACACGTGCCTCCTTTCGTCCCAGAAACGAGCCGCAACTCTCAGAAGGTCCCAATTCGGCACAAGCTCCTTCAAAGCCCAAACCGCCCTCATCCTATAACAACCCTCGAAAAATTCCTTACTTTGCCTCGTGTGGTGCCGTACCCACGTCCTGAAGCTCTCCGAAAATCGTCTTGCATATGAGACGACAACCTTGGAAACGTGGCCATGGAAAACAAAGGAAACTTCAAAGAATTTGAGGGAGAAACAGAATTCAACTTCAGAAACAAGCATGGGATTTCTGAATTGCAGAAACTGGACTGCAATTTAAACAAACTGAAATTGAGACATAGGCCGGCCGACCTATTTTTCAGGTTGACCAAGTCAACCCTGCAGCCTGCTGCACCAATGTCCCTCGACATTTTCAAAGGCACCCCTGTTCAAGCCTTGACCAAAACATATTAACCCGTGATCAATTCACTCATTGCCAACATCACATCCACCCCGGGCTCATGCAACAGTGCAATTAATAAATAACAATGCATATAGTTATAAATTTTGCCAGCTCAAATTTTATTATTCAATGCATGTCACGTTATTATTTAATTTTGATCAACCTACTTGCTTCTCTGCCAAAAAATAAGTAAAATTAATCATAATAAATACTCAAAATGTACAAAAGTTTGCCCCAAGGGCCTTTCAAGTACAAAACAATGTTCAGACAGTACACAAAATTATCTAAAAAAAGGAATCAACGGGACTACTTAGAGTCATGCTCGTCATCCGAGCACTCAAAATACTGCCCCGCAGCAGCTGGATCCGCGGTAGACAAATAATCCGTGAACTCATCAAGGCCGGAGTACGAGAAGTGACGGCTCCGTGCCTGTGATCCGAGGACTCTCCCTACTCGTATCTCGAATACGAGGAGTGCCGAGCCCCAAATCCAGCAGCCTCACCAGAGAACTAACTAAAGCCCCGCCCGGCATCTGTGCCACCAGCCGTAGAAGTAGATGAGTCTCTCGCAGCAGACAGTCGGGAAGGCATCGACTCATGAACAGCCGCACTCCTCCGAGAACCGCACCGTAGGAAGTCCACAAGTCTCATAGCAAAGCCGATCATCCCATCCAGACGTCTTACGGCCTGATCGTAAGTACGTCCAGAAACCTGCAAACCAGGAAAGCCGTCAAAAAACAGACAGACAGCACAGATGAAACATTTGCAGAATGCTACTACAAGTACAGAAAAGCAAAACAAAACACCCATCGAAGCACTGGGTTCAACTTTGTATTGAGGCCTCGCCTGCTCCGGGATGGGAATCGTCAACCGTCTACGAGAACCACCAATGCCCTCGAACGCCAAGCGAGTGCGGGGGAGCAGATAATCTCTGGGAAGCGCAGGGTCCTCACCTTCTCTATCCATCACCTGCGGGCTCCTCAGCCTCGTCCTCCGAAAGACATCATAGTCGGCATCCTCTATGATGTTCTCGCTCATGAGGTACTCCCTGCCTATACCGCTGCAACTCCTCTACAACTATGGACATAGGACACTGCATGTGAAGAGGCGGATCCCTCAGAACCAAGGGACCAGATCCCGGAGCGTACTGGCAAGACACCCTCTCGCCCAGATACATAACGTCACGATGAAGCCCCACTAGCAGCTTTCGCTGACGTGTCACCTCCATAGAGGCCTGCACCACAAAATTGTTAGTGTTATGCCCTAGGCCTATGATTGATAGACTTATGTGTTGACATTATTTATTATTATATGAGATGTTTATCATTTGATTATTATATGTTTTGTATATTTGTCTATAATAATCTCCGTCCCTAATTATTAAGAGAATAATTAGTATAATTGTCAATAGATAATCATGCGATGATTATATGCATAGAGATGCACATTGAAATTATGGGTACTTGTTAGAGAACAAGTGACTGGACATGACCCGCATGAGATTTATGTCATGGTCAAATGTCATAATTAAATCTCATAAGGTTACTTCATTTAGTCCCTAGACCTGAGATTATCATGACCTTACATATGATGAAAGTCATGTTTGATTTTAGTCAAACGGTATCTTAACACGATATCTATAAAGGCTATCTTTGGCATGATCGGATTCATGATGGGAAGGATGATAAGTCAAGATGGAATTTGTCCCTCGGAAGAGAGATATTTTGCTTGGGCCCCTCGAAGAGTGATAATGATGAAAGTGTATGGCTGTACCCCAATATGATTGGAATTATCATTATACTCAAGAATCGAGAAAGCATTGAACAAAGACAAGTTGACAAGGACCATGACTTGTGTTCAATATAACATCGTGAGACAAAGGGAGAAATGGAAGTGTACCATTAGAAACGTGAACTCTTACGTTATATTATTTGGGTAGACATAATGGCTTGCTAGAGTCCGCTTATGTCTTATGAGATTCGATATGATCGAACTCATTGCCAACATAATATAATCCTATTGGGTCACACACAACTAGAATGAATTGGTTAAACCAAAGGAAGAATGATTGAGAGTTTCTGTAATTAGCAACCTTTGTCACGCGACATAGTTAGCCATGTGGCTGACTATACCGCGTGACATAACTAGCCACCAGACGCGGTTGACAGCCTGGTCTCCTAATTCGATTAGGAAACATATTCATACTAAAGTAGTATAAATATGAGAGGTCTGTCAACCCTAATAGTATAGCCGAAATTTTCAAGCAAAATTCACAACAAAATACTCTCAATATTCTTCAAGGTTTTGATCTAGCAATCATCAAGAAATAGTTCTTGAATTCATTCAAAGGTGTGGATACCGAAAGAGGGTCTTCGCTCGTTCATCGATCAAGGCCTAGAGTTCAAGCAAGTTGAAGAACGAAGTTTGTGATTCGAAATCACATAATCAAATCGTTCGATAGCTCAAGAACGGAAAGCGTTCAAGGTTGGTAATATTCTATCTCATAGGAATTTAAATTAATTGTATAGAACGGATCCTAGGGCTTCTTGGGTTTTATGTTTTTAATGCTTAATTCCGCTGCGCATGGACCCGTAAAACCCAACAAAAATGATCAAACCGGCTCCACCAAGTCAAGTTGATCCTCGGCGAGAAGTCTCGATCCAGAGCCAAAGATACCTCCTCGCAAGTCACACGGGTGCTCTCCCTTGACTTCACCAAATTTTCCTTCCCCATCTTCTGCCAAGTCAGCATGGCAGGAAATAAAAGAGTGTACGCCTCCCTGGTAGTCCACCTATATGGGTGAAACACCTCAAAGCACCACACCTGTCAAATGCCAGGAAAGTTATATAAGCTACAAAGCAGATAGATACAAGTACAAGCGAGACAAGGAAGAGAAAAAGAAGGAAAATCACATCTAACGCAAACTGAAAGCAGCAGAACGAGTTGTCCTCTCCCCGGGAACACCTGTCCAAGGCAAAGTAGAGCTCGGCCAGACCAGCTTCTCCCCAGGCAAAACCCCTCACGACCTCCAGATCAATCAGGGAGACAAGCAAAGCAAACTGACACGTCATATCAGCATTGGGGAAAAGGGTTACTGACGGAGCAAACCACAAAAACCCCCTAGACAAACACTCTGCTGTCATCCTCTCGGAGCCAGTCAGATACTCATCTATCCCCCTCCTAAAATGTGCCTCCATCGGCCCGTACCGAATACCAAGGCCCCTGACATCCGTAATGTCAAAACCAAGCAGTCCCGACAGCTTTTCCATGGTAAAGCCATCAAACCACTCAATAGGATTGCCTCAGAACGACAACCCGGTAATCGCAGCGAAGTCTGTGGGAGTCACTGTTGCCTCCCCCACCTAAAGTGAAATGTGTGGGTCATATCCGACCAATACTCGCTCAAGGCAACGTGAAGCACCTTCACCCTCTGCGTCAAAGCCACCACGGCCATCGCAGTGATAAAGCCGCCTAGGCCAGAGTCTATCACAAACTGTTGTGGACTCCTCTCCCCGTCATGAGCCATATCTGGAAACATTTCACATAGCTCGCGGGCTGCCTCAACATCTCCCCTACTCTTTACGGTGGACACGTCAACCGGCCTTCACCCCTGCAGGTGAACACAGCAAAAGTATTCAAGATGATGTACACAAAATGCACATACACATGTCAAAATCACAAAAAAACATATCAACACAAAGATATAGTTTATTTCCCTAAAATATTTCCGTCCCAGTCGGAGTATTATCGGTTCAAGTTTCAAAATCCCGTTCCTTAACGGTTCATTTTCCTAAAATATTTTCGTCCCAGTCAGAGTATTAACGGTTCAAGTTTCAAATTCCCGTTCATTAACGGTTCATTTTTCTAAAAATATTTCCGTCCCAGTTGGAGTATTAACGGTTCAAAATCCCAAAAACGTACAAGTCATTTTGAAAACTCCGTCAAACCTGGAACTTTCAAAATATTTCGAAAACTCCATCAAACCCGAAACTTTCAAAACATTTCGAAAACTCCGTCAAACCCGGAACTTTCAAAACATTTTGAAAACTCCGTCAAACCGGAACTTTCAAAGCATTTCGAAAACTCCGTCAAACCCGGAACTTTCAAAACATTTTCAAGAAAAACCCGTCTAAACCGGAACTTTCAAACACTTCAAAATTACTCCGTCCCGAATTAAACTCACTTTAATTTTGGAAAATGCCCCTAGACATGGAATTTTTCTACCAAAATTTCTATATTGTCTACATATAACGTCAATTGCACTTGGCTAAAGTCAATCTGGACAAAAGGGCATCGCGAGGTCAAAAGCTCCAAATCGGGCACCAAGAACCCTAACTCAATTCAAGTCAAAATTCCTAAATTTCAAGAATGCAAATTCTAAAATTCAATGGAATTTAGAGGATGCTTACCTTCCTCGCTATCCCCTCCTTGGATTTATGGCTATCCCGAGCTTTGTAAAACTCGGTCGCATCCATAGGAAGAGTGGTCGTTCTCACTGTCCTCTTGAGCCTCTTCCTCTCGTTGTCGGTCCTTCTATGTCGACCCCTTCGCCCCAATCCCGCTTCCATAGCGATAATCTCTCGAAGATTTCAACAAAGATCAAAGAAAAGTGACAAAATTTTCTCTCTTTTCTCTCTTCCTCTCGACAAATCTCTCAAAATTTCTCTCTTTCACTCAAATGGCCAACCGCTGCCTTAAATTTGGCCAAATTGAGACATAAGCCGTCCGGCCTCTTTTACGTGATGGGCCATTTTGGCCCAAATGCCAATTCAGCCCCTCGTCTTTCCGAATTTTACACTTTTCCTCAAAAGTTAAAAAATTCCCCAATTAGACATTTCTAACGCCCCTCTCCGGAGGTTAAATCCCAGTTAGACATTTCTAACGCCCCTCTCTCGAGGTTAAATTTCTATTAGACATTTCTAACGCCCCTCTCCAGAGGTTAAATTCCAGTTAGACATTTCTAACGTCCCTCTCCAGAGGTTAAATTCCAGTTAGACATTTCTAACGCCCCTCTCCCGAGGTTAAAATTCCAGTTAGACATTTCTAACGTCCCTCTCCCAAGGTTAAATTTCGGCCGTCAATCGTAAGCCCGACCATCCCATCTCAGCGGCAATCAATGTAAGCCCGCACAAAAATCCCTCTTCGGCCATCATAGTAAGCCCGAGCATCTTTTCCCCCAGCAGGTGAACAATCACTTCCCCGGTCATCGTAAGCCCGACCATCCCATTTCAACGGCAATCAATGTAAGCCCGCACATCAATCCCTCTTTGGCCGCCGTCGTAAGCCTGAACATTTCTCCCCAGCAGGATCGTAAGACACTCCTTCTAAAGGAACGTCAACCAATCTCCTCAGTTCCTAACCGGCCTTGTTAGAACTCTGGACGCTTTTTCCTAGCAATGTGTCACTCTCTCCCGAGATCACATTTCATTTCTAACCTCGATGTTGGAACGTCAATCTTTTCGTGTTGTTAAAAATGCCAGTTTAACACAACCATTCCCACCATCTCCACCATATTCCCAGCGGTTGAGCCCTGGCTGTCATCATAAGTCCAGCACCCAAGGTTCTAACGCCTTGAAAAATTTAAGACCCTTCGGCTTCATATATTTCTTTCAATTTATGTTGAGAAGACTGATTCTTCTGCTTTCTGGGAGAATCGCCCCCGATCATGTCCTGAAACTCGTATTCAAGGCATTCGGTGCAGTAACAAACATCATACCAGATGTGGACGTCTGATGAGGACTTGGCTGGAAGAGGCAGAGGAACTAGCTCTGCGGCAATCTTCTTTTGCACCCACTCGATAGAGTTTA
The DNA here is from genome assembly GCA_022495995.1 of Adenophora triphylla var. japonica. Taxonomy (NCBI): domain Eukaryota; kingdom Viridiplantae; phylum Streptophyta; class Magnoliopsida; order Asterales; family Campanulaceae; genus Adenophora; species Adenophora triphylla. The sequence continues at coordinate 92,332 of JAFEMH010007323.1, forward strand.
CACTGTTTTTGTTCGGAAAAGGGTTTCCGACTGTATTAGGTCCACGGGGACGCTCCAACTTTCCTTCTTCTATCAGATTCTGGATCTCATATCGTAACCCCATGCAGTTGTCAGTTGTGTGCCCATGGCATTGGTGGAAGGTGCAGTACTTGCTTTTGTCGGCATTGACTGTAGGATTCTTCAGTTTGTAGTTTTCAACAGGCTTGAGGAGGCCTTCTTTGATTAGTCCTTCCAGCATTTTACTCAGAGGCATATCCAGCTTGTCGAAGCATATGGAAGGCTACTTCTTGGGAGAGTCGTTGCTTTGCAGGGCTGGGTTTCTATTGCTTGACTGTTGTCCCTGATGGATGTAGTTGACAGAAGTATCTTTCCCTTTGCCGGGGGCGGTGCAGGATTGAATGTAGCTGTTGGTCTGTATCTGTAAGACGGAACTATAGCCAGCTTTTCTTTGAGATCTTTCTTGAACTGTGAGCCGACATTGACCATGGCTCAGAGATCCGGGAAGAAGTGATGGCTGATAAGTGTTTTGATGGACGACCTCAAGCAGGACTTAAAGATCCGCATCTGTTTGTCTTTGAAGAGTGGCTCCATGATTTCAGAGAGTTTCCAACTCCACCTTTTGTAGAATTCTCCAATGCTTTCGTCTGTTTTCTGCTCGGTGGTAATTAAGTCTTCACGACTTGTCTCCCACTCTAGGTCAGATCGGTACCGCTCCAGGAAGATGTTGCTGATCTGATCCCAGGTATGGCGATCTGCAGGCTTGACCCTTAGGAACCACCGTAATGCTGAACTCTTGAGAGTGTGCTGGAAATGGTCAGCCATTTGCTGGAGGGTTACTCCTTTTGCTCTCATGCCAAGAACGTAGGTGTCAACATGCGTCTGTAGGCATTCAGTCCCGTCGAACCAATCCATTTATGACATTCTGAATTTGGCAGGGAGAGGTGTGACCATTCCCAGATCAGTGGATCTGAGTGTTTCTTGCTTTGAGCCGACTCCATGCCGGGCTGTGTCTTTCATTTGTTCGACCATCCATGCCGAGCCGGGTCCAAAGGTGGTGGACTTTGAGGCTCTGGGTGCGTCGGGTGCTACTATATGAGAGGCAGTAATTGGAGGTGGGAGGCTTGATATATGTGGATATATGGGGGCCTTTTCGGGATTATATCGGGATTTGTCCCCGGTGTTTTGAGGTTCGTGTATGGGCAACGGGTTGAACCCGGGAGGGTACTGGAGGATATTGATATTTGTTTGAGGTGGCCCAGCGCTGCGCTGATTGTATTGAGTGATGGGAGTAGTACTGGCTTGGCCGTATATGATGGGGGTGCCTTGAGAGATGGCAATATGAAGCCTCGATCGGCTGTTTCCTTGGTTTGAAGGAATCCCGTAATTTGGCGAGGGAGGAACCTGGTTGAAGGTTTGAGGAGCCGATCAGGGAGGATCGTCATCCTCGATTAGAACAAAAGTACCATCTAGTTGGGGGATAGCTGCTATACCCCGTTCATTCAGAAGTTGTACCACGAAACTTTGCTGATCTTCTTTCTCTTTCTTGTGAACCTCACAGGCCCGGATAGCTTCTTCCAGTGTCATATCTGTTACCGGTGGCGGGGTTCCATTCCCGTCACGATTTCTCGGTGAGTCTGACATGTCGGAGAGTCTGGCTGAAGGAATTGAGGGAACTGAAGAAGCTGCTCGATGCGGCCGTGAATCGTAATTTTGACAAGGCGCCGAATTCGAATTCTGAACCACTGCTCGGGCCACAGTGGAGACGAAAGGCAGTGGCTTAGTGTTTTGGAATGGGTATTTGGCTCAGTGGTTTTTGGGGCTTGTGAATGTGTGGGCGCTACCACTTAATGTTTACTTAAAATGCGTTTTCTCAGAGTCCTAATTGGTTGGAAAAGATTGCATCTTCTTTTTCGCAACTAACCTAGGGCTTTAA